>JAGVVM010003130.1:0-28377 GCA_019149425.1 Psidium friedrichsthalianum
TTAAAAAAAAAAATGCAATAGAAAGTAGTTCATCAGAACATAACATATAATAAAGTATTTTGAAATTTATTTAAAAAATATTTTACCTCTCAAATGGATACATCCATCGAAATTGGACAGGACCAGCAACTTTGGCCTCATAAGGCAAGTGAACCAAGAGATGCTCCATTGAATCAAAAAACGATGGAGGAAATATCCTTTCCAAGTTGCAAAGAATGATTGGAATATCTCTTTCTAGTTTTTCCATGTGGGATACTTTCAACACTGTTGAACAAAGATCATGAAGGAAATTACTTAACTCTGTAATTGCGCCCCATACAAAGTTTGGTAGAAGTTCCTTGAAAGCTATTGGAATTAATCTTTCCATAAATATATGGCAATCATGACTCTTCAAACCTGTCAACTTGCATTCATTCAAATCAACACATCTCCCGAGGTTTGAAGCATATCCATCAGGAAAACGCATAGATTTCAACCATTGACACAGAACCCGTCTCTGCTCCCTGTCTAATGTATAAACTGCTTTTGGTTTTGGTCCCCTACTGCTTGCATCCACGTCTAGTGTTGGCCGATCACAAATAACTCTCATATCTTTCCTTGCATTCAAATTGTCTTTTGTTTTTCCAATGACATCCATCACAGTATTTATGAAATTGTCGAAAACATTCTTTTCTATGTGCATGACGTCAAGATTATGATGAATAAGATGGGTCTTCCAATATGGTAGATCCCAAAATATACTGCGTTTAGTCCACTTATGTGTACTTCCGTACGTAATAGTTGTGCCATGAGGGGATTCAACAACAGTTGGAAAGTTATAGACTCGCTCCCAAATTTGATCACCGGTCAACCTTAATGGTGGACGTGTTCTTTCAATCCTATTCTTGATGAACTCTTTTTTATTCCTTCTGAATGCATGACTCATGGGCAAAAATTGTCTGTGACAGTCAAAATAGCTGGCCTTCTTGCCATATTTTAATCTGAATGACTTTGATCTCTCCATACATATCGGACATCCTAAGATCCCAGCTGTACTCCATCCAGATAACATTCCATAAGCTGGAAAGTCATTTATCGTCCAAAGAAGGGCGGCCTTCATTACAAATGTTTGATCGGTAGAAACATCGTACGTAAGGACACCTTCATCCCATAACTATTGTAACTCTGCAATCAATGGCTGCATATACACATCTATCAACTTCTTCGGATTTTGCGGCCCAGGCACGATTAATGTCAAAAACATATAAGGTGTCTTCATGCACATACCGGGTGGAAGATTGTACGGAGTTAAGATAACCGGCCAACATGAATAATTTTTTCCTGATTTTCCAAATGGGGCAAATCCATCAGCACAAAGACCTAACCTGATGTTTCGAGGCTCGTTTGCAAACTCAGGGTACGTTCTATCAAAATGTTTCCATGCCTCTGCATCTGAAGGATGACACATTAGATCCTCTTCTGTTTCATGATTTGCATGCCAAGTCATTTGTTCAGCAGTGGCTTGAGACGCATAAAGCCTTTGCAATCTGGGAATTAAGGGCAAATAAAACATTTGCTTGCATGGTCTACGCTTCTGATTATGACCTTGCCTCCTGTTAATCTTGTACCTAGGTTGGCTACAGAATTTGCAAGATTCTGCATTTTCTTCATCTCTCCAATATAATATACAACCCCTGCTACATACATCAATCCTTACAACAGGAAGACCTAAGTTATCCATTAGCTTCTTCATATCGTAAAAATCACTTAGCATGATATTATCACGAGGCATTGCTTCCCGCATTACTTCAACAAAAGAGTTGAAACAATTTTCAAATACATTATGTTCTGCCTTGATATTTAACAGTCTTGAAGTCACTGATAATTTAGTGTGGTTGTCACAACCTGCCCATAAAGGTTCATCTGCTGCTTTCAATGCTTCCCAAAACTGATTAGATGGAAAAGTTACATTTTCATCAAAATCCGTTACTCCTACCTCTTCCAACTGTGATGCATAACTAGTACCAACCTGCTCAGATGTAGGAGTAAAACTGGTACTTGCATGGTTCGATTCTAAAATAAAATTCTGACCAGCTGCATCAATCACCATCCTCTGGTATGGGATTAATTGGTTATAATAGTTGCATTCTTCCCTAATTGGAAATTGGTCACTCCCTCGATATCCTTCATCAGATATAAATGGTTCACCATGACAAGTCCAATTATAGTAGTTTGGAGTAAACCCAAATCTACAAAGATGTTCTCTAACTTTATCACACGCATGAAATTTACCATTACTGCACTTTTTACATGGACATCTTAACTTATTTCCATCCATGAACTCAAATTTACTACTAGCAAAGTCCAAAAACTGTTCCAATCCAATGCGAAACTCATCAGTCAATCATCGACGTCCAGGTAAGTTCCTATTATACATCCAAACTTTGTCTCTTTGCATTGTGTCTGTATAGAAATTAAAATTTCTCATAAAATATTAAAAATATCATATTTACTGTTTAATATTCTTAATTAAAACTATAAGTGGTTCACAATGGCAAAAAAATTCTAGTGGTTCAAGATAAACCCAAATTTATAAAAATGTTCCCTAACTTTATCATGCATATGAAATTTACCATTATTGTAATTTCTACACGGAACTATTATAGTATCAATTCAGCAGATAAAAGTTATCGCAAATGTCATCGCTAATTTTGCAATAAATCTGTTTCGTCACCAATTAGCGACGACCATAAAAAATGTTATCGGTAACAAGTGGCGAAGCCTCACAAATTAGCGACGAACTCCTACTGTTCGTCGCTAATTAGCGACGAAAAGTCGGGTTCGTCGCTAATTAGCGACGAACCACACCTTAGCGACGAACAATAGCCACAAAAATACGTTTTCGTCGCTAATTAGCGACGAACATCATCTATCATCGCTAATTAGCGACGAATTTAGTGACGAATACGTGCACTCATTCAAGTGAAATATAAACATACTCAAAGAAAAATTCAAATGAAAAAAATGGAAAAATTACCAAATGGAAGAAGACTTACCCAAGTATTTGGTTGAATTTTTTGTAGTTGGAAGTGCTCAATTTAATGGGAATTGTAATGTCTCACATCGACATGTACCTAAAAAAAAAAAGGAAAATTACTCAATATCGATGAAGCTTATGGCAATTGATGGAAAACAATGATGAAATAAATAACAATATATTTCATACTTACCATATAATACAAATAACAAGAGAGAAGAGAGAAGAGAGAAGAGAGTGGCTTAAGGGAAGAGCGTGCAGAGAAAAGTGGGAGAAGAGATTTGAAAAGGGAAAATTTTTCTCGGTCACCAATGTGAGGACGAAAAAGTGTCGGTGGATTTTAGCGACGAAAATGGTTCGTCGCTAAAATAGTCGCAAAACTATATTGCCGCGTGCTAATTTTAGCGACGAAAAAGTATATTGTCGCTAATTACGGACGACTTTTGCGACGAATTTTGCAACAAATTTTTTTCGTCGCTATTTTCATCGCAAATTAGCGACGAATTAAATTTCATCGCTAATTTTTAGTCGCTAAGAATCTTTTGTTTTTTGCGGCAAATTTGGTGACGGATATTTTCGTCGCAAATTAGCGACGAATTTAATTTCATCGCTAATTTTTAGTCGCTAAAAGCGTTTTGTTTTTTTGCGGCGAATTTGGTGACGGATTTTGCGACGAAAATATTTTCGTCGCTAGTTTCGTCACAAATTAGCGACGAATTGTTGTTCATCGCTAATATTTCGTCGCTAAAAGTCTCGTGTTGTTTTGTGACGAATTTTGCGACGAATTTGCGATGAAAGTTATTTTCGTCGCTAAGTTCGTCGCAAATTAGCGATGAATTATAATCCGTCGCTAATTTTTCGTGGCTAATTTGCCTTTTTTTTGTAGTGTACGGACTTGAACATTCCCACTCCCTCTAGCCCTAAGGTAGCCACATGCACAGAGAGAGAACCAATTACCACAAAATGTTTCCTTACTGCGTTGGGGAATACAAAGTTCATCAAATCTTGGTCAAACTCGAAAGAGTCAACGAAGACACAATTCCATTATTGGGTGGTTCCAGGTTACTCCAAGACAGAGAAGGATCTCCTAATTAACTATCAGGCAAAATATCTTCTTTTTTACGGTGGACAGGGTTTCGTGCAATCAAATGATTTGCATACTCAAAAGTCAACTATGAAAGGGTGCATTATGAAGTCAGCGTATACCAGGATTTGTTACCCTTGTAGATCTGAACTCCACATCTTCGGGGCTATTGATGTACATCCTACAAGGATCTATGCTCACTACCACTGCCTGGCAAGAAAGAAACAGTTAAAAAATTACTTCAAACACATTAGTGTACATGCTCGAATGCTATATCACCCGATAAACTGTCAACTGCCAAATTTTTGTACTCCGTTTAGCAATGACACTGAAATAATAGAAGGGACAAAAGGGCAGGCTCTTAGTGGTAGACAACAATAGAATCCACCATCTGACCATCCTATTTGATCGTATTGAAACTATCCAAGGAAGCAGAAGAAGATTTGTAAGAATCTCTTCTAACAGATGATGGTAACTGGCTGACAATCTGCAGCTGCAGTAACTAACCAATAAATAAAAGAAGTTGGTATGGGTTAACTCATCTATTGTTATGTAAGTTTACATCCATAGATGATTCAACACAAAAAACGAAACCCAACACGAGGTCAAAGGCAACAATGTAAAATCAATTCAACATCGGTTTCCCTATCAAATGACTTTCTAGTGCACTTCAAAACATGCCATCAACTAGAGTGTTTCCATGTTCATGAGCAATTCATATTGACATCATAACACTGCACCTTTGAATAATCCTTAGTTAATTCAATTGCAATACTGGCTACTTATCAGTCAAAGTATTGATCACAAAAATATGACCACAAACAGAATCTCCTGGAGTTCATAGTAGTTAATTACCTGATTCCCATAGATTCTAGATATCTGTTCTAAGCTGCTCTTTCCACTCTTCATCTATGAAAGGTGGTCCACAAAGTATCAGCGGAGGAAACATGCTTATGTATCAGTATCTACAAGAATGCTCATGGTCAAAAAACTTAGAAAATGTCACATACTCCTGTTCTTAGATATTCTTCAGCAGCATAAACTGCATCACTGCCTATAGAAACCTTATCCGCCCCAGATCTAAAATATTCTGAAGCCACTTCTAGACTGGAATAGCACCTGAGAAGTTGTTGATATGTGATATAAAATGTCGCATTTTTCTAACTGCAGTAAAACTGAAACATGCCTGGATCAGGGGCCCAAAATCGGAATACATGCATAGTTATGGATACACACTTAAAGTGTATATTACTCTACGTGCCATTTGCATCTGTGAAATCTCTAATTCCACCTCCAACGGTTAGTGGTACAAAAACATTTTCCGATGTGTATCTCAATACCTAAAGCCCATTGTAAAAACAAAGAATAAAATGACAGCATCAGAGGGGGAAAACAAGAAATCTGCCATGCATTCCATATGAATACTGCAACCGTGAGTCATATGAAAGAAATGAACCTGCAGCATTGGTAAGTCGCCCAGGGGGAAGTCACGGAAACCAGTTATATTCAGAAAACTGACCTGCCACCAATATTCAAAAGGAATTACTAATCAAATAGTGGACTATAAGCATCAAAATCATCGTCAATTAAGAATCATACTTCATCTGCTCCATCCTTGTAATACTGCCCAGCAAGGTCCACAGGCTTGCCGAGGTTCCTCACCTATAAGAAAATGTAATATGAATGCCTAAAAGTAGCAAACCGTGATCCTTCTACCACATAAAATTCCGTCAAAAGGCCCATGAATGTATAATTCAACAAAGTGAGAGTTTCTCCTAAAATCCCAGGAGATTATATGGAACATCAAATTGCCTTGCAGTCCATACCCCCTTTGCAGGTGTAATGTAACTTTTAATGTCTGTATGGAAATATAGAGAATACTACTCTTTATTTGGTGAACTAGGCTTCTGTTTATGTCTCAGTTCTTTTTTCTTTGATTATTTCTTGTCGCAATTTTTGTGCAAGAATGTACCCCTTCACGTTTGAGTGATATGTATTTCAACCAACAGAAAAGGAGAGTTGATAAGTTTTCACACCTCATTCTCTTCCGTACACTCTCTTACATCGTATTGGTCACCTTCGGTAACAACAAGATCTCCCATGTCATTCGCCCTCACATCAAGACAAGCGATTACCTGAGAAAAGTCGTCACTAACCCAGATTAGAGAATCAATGATAATGGAGATACAGTGCTCAACAGCCACACAATTTGCAACAAACTAAGGCAACAGCAAGTTGTATAGTTCAACGGTCATTTTCAATGAGGGAAAAGCAAAGCCATTCAGAAATCCACAAGTCAAGGAATGTCACCCTTTTTGCAAGTTTTGCGGCATTCCCTTCCGTAGGCTTCTGTCTTCACATAATTATTCAGTTGTTAGATAATTTGACAGATAAGCTCAACACATTAGATGAGCAGATTTCATAGGCACAAATGTACCTTTATTCTGTGTGACTTCGGAGACAAGAATCTTCTCAATACCATCAGACCCACATCTGAATATTCCATATCAAAGGAATAGGGTAAGTGCACATGAGATTGCCTTTACCATGTCATATTTTTGCATCATGCAGACTAAATTTGTCAATGCTGGTTTGATATGGAAAATTAAGGAGATCTTCTATTTGCTGTTAGAACTACCATGGCAGATGAAGCTAGTGCGGGAAGGATAAGTGATTAGCATAGCTTAGTAAGAGAATTTCACAAATTAGCCATTCAGTTTTGTCCATGCACATAAATTAGTCCAAGAATATGAACGAAAGGTAAAGATCCAAATATTGAGTTTCCTACACATTCCTAGGAGAAAGATTGCAGCTTAGAATATTCCCTCATCGTAAATACAGACACTATAAATTAAAAGATTAAAGTGAAGCAACTCAAGACCAATTACAATTTACCTCCACTTTTCTCTGGGTGAAATTGTACTGCATGCACATTTCCCTTCCCTACAGAAGCTACGAAATTGTCGCCATAATTGCAAGTAGAGGAAACCCAATCCATGTTGTCTTTCGACTACCCACCAAAACCATAAAACAAAACACGAAGAAAGGGAAATAAGTTAGACAATCTCACACAATAAACATTTAAAATTAGCAACATACACCATAGAAAAAATCAGAAGATGAAGAGAAGCATACTGGTATGGCACAGTAGGAGTGAACAAAATAGACATGACGATTTCCAACATCATCCAAAATTTCAGAGCCTTCTTTAACTTTCAAGGCATTCCAGCCAATGTGAGGCACTCTCAAACCACCGGAATCATCAAAGCGACCAACCACTCCAGGGATCATTCCAAGACCACGGACTGTTGTAAAAGTAGCCATCATCAAGATGGGTACTGACAGATTAAATCGTTGATGATGCCATAAAAATAATACACAAGTTAGAAAGATCTTCTGTCTCAGGGAATGGAAAGTGATGCTACACCGCTGCTCAATACCTTAGGGGTAAAACCTTTTGTATTTGAGGTACAATAAAGAGTTTCAAGATAGCAATCTTCCTCCAACATGCAGCTTTACACCTGGCAGCTTCAATGGCCTCATGAACTAAAACTTATGAACTTTCAGATCTCGTTAAATAATCATATCTATACTCAACTAAGCCAATTCATTTCTCTGAGACATTCGCCACAGCTGTTTGATTTTCATCCTCACCATTCACCACTGTTCCGTGAACTATGAACTGGTATGCAATGCAACTCAAAAATGAAATTGAATTCTAGTGTTTAGCCATGCTGCTCTCAATCTTAAAATTGCAATTAATGACAAGATTATCATCCCATAATGTCTAAGAACAAAATCCATCTGAAACATAAGGGAAGAGAAAAGAAATAACAAAAACACGATATTCTGACCTGGGCCATTCTCCTCGCTTGACTCAAAGAGTAGTTGCAGTCCAAGACATATGCCTAGGAAGGGGCGATCTTCCAAAATATAAGTAATGAGAGCTTCAGCCATCCTGGAATTGAACTTCTCAAATGTTAAAAGGTTCTCTGGTCCCAACACCTGAGTTGCATGATTTTATGAATACAAGCTAACCTTCAATACTCATTGCGTAAAATATTGCGTAAAATTTGGGAAGACACACACACAACTCGCACAATAATCAAGACAGAAAACTTCAGAAAGAATGCACGAAATGGTCCATGGTCAAAATAATCTTGCTAGCAGTCTTTCAAATCGAAAGTTTACTGTGTCTGTTACGTCATATAAAAGAAAAAATTTGTGAACCGTTGTTGACCAATCTTAAATATTAAACTCATAGATTGCAGTAGTGATTATGGTGCATTATAATATTTAAATGCTCTCACAAAGAACACAAGCTACCTAGACTATACCTCCAAAATGCTAAAAGAGAATGGCGATCATTCAAATCTTCAACGTACAACTATTAGGAGATAAAGTGGAAATAGGTGCATACCCTTTCTTATTCAACACATCCATGGCGGAAGCAAATGCCCCGACGCCAGGGAAGATGAGGCGATTTGCACCAAAAATATCTTCAGGAGTTTGCACCTATACATGAAAGAAGGATAAGAAAGTTCAAGACGCAGAAAGTCTCAGAATAAGGATTATGTGAACGCGAAAGCCCAAATTTGGCATTCGCGTGATCTCTAATTCAGCAGCGAAACTAGAATCCTGACAATGCAACCCAACGTTACACAGGAAAAAAGGTTGAAGAGAACGATGATGATTAAATCTTTGGCCATTCATGATATGTTTCACTTTAATTCTAGCACATTACGTCAAGTAATTGCGGTTGGGGCGCTCTAGTTGAAACATTGCAAGTACCCAATCTCCATCAAATGAAAAGACCAAACCAGAGAAGACAACAAGATTACATCTTTAATGTCGAAGCCGAGATAGCGAATTGCATTCCGAACGCTACGGACGTTGCCAGCACCATAATCAAGCAGAGTCACCACTGTTACAACATCAACACAAGCATAAACCACTGAGAACCATATAGTCACAGAGAGAGAGAGAGAGATGTTTTTACGAACCAGAATCTCCTCCCCGAGAGGAGGCGCGAACAGAGAAGGTTCTGGGTGATTTGAGCTTGAGGCGGGCTTCGTTGAAGCGAAAGTAAAGGAGAGATTGTGAAGTAGAAAAGGATGAATATGCTGGTGAGAGCGATTTAGATGTGAACGCTGAGCCAAACGGCGCCGCCTCCATTTGCAGAAAAAGCTGTCTGTAGTCTCTCTCTCTCTCTCTCTCTCTCTCTGAGATGCTTGGTTTGATTTTGCTTCAAGTGTTTTTTTTTTTTTTTGCTTCAAGTGTACTTGAAAGAGAAGAACAGTCACCTTGGACCCTGCAAAGACATTGGTCCGAAGGGCACTGTACACTTTGCTCCCCGCGAGTCCTCATTTCATTTTATTAGTGGGCTTTCATGCTCCAAACGAGTCTTTGCATGGATGTATGCAAGTCTTTATTAGTAATGATGCTTAGTTATGTTATTATTTCTTTCAACGTGACAATAAAATACTTGCACTAGTATTTCGTGTCGAATTTTCTTGTTGGTAACGATGGAAAAGAATTAGGATGGGCAATTTGGGTTCATATATTATAATTGAATAGCACAATCATATGATCTTATCAAGTCGTGTCATTAAATATATATTTACATAAGTTAAACTTTTGGATCAATTCATGTCATCTTTGACCTTGCAATTGTATAAACATAAATATGTCTTTACAATCCTAAATCTTATAGTACACATAAAGAGTGGTCGCAAAGCGAACAAGTGAGGGCCTGTCTATTTGAAGCTAGTGTTTAAAGGGAGTTTATTGAGGAAAAGTTCTTGAGCATCAATTCATTACAATTCCACATCAAGAATGAACCGATGGACCCGAAACAAGGTTTGCAAATCCTTCTACTTTATTATTTTGATTTGCATATCTAAACGTGATAATCTTATATTTCTGCTTAATGTTAATGATCGCAGTTTATGCATTTATCGTGAACTCTTCTCGGTGAAACAAATGGATCCATCGTTTTGTTTCTGACATCATTCTTTTGAGAGAGGAGACAAAATATGTACCAGAATCGCCCTCACTCGATATGTGGTGACTGGATCCTATGTTGTAATGGCTGGCGTAATCGCATGGTAAAAAACCTGCGTATTATATGCCAAATGAATGAATAAACCAACTTCGGACAATTCAGCAGGACGAAAGGTTAGTCATGGAAGAGATAAAGATGGGGTGCCTTGCATCTTGTCCTCTAGTTTAGCCTCTAAACCTCCTAAATCTGCGATTTATCTCACGTCCTTTTTCTTCAAATTCGCCACCTAGTTCTTGTAACGCTACCTCATGAAACTTCACCCATGATCTTGGAGAAATTGAATCTGTTCCCGGTAATTATGTAGTTTCCTTTTCTTGTAATTCCATAGAAAGGACATCTATTTCAGCATCCGCAATTGAAAAAAAAAATGCCTACTTGTAATTCGACGTGCGGTGGCATGCCGTAAGGCGCAAAATTGAGGATTTTCCAATAACCGATGCGGTTAATTGAGAATTATTAGGCATTCCCCGCCTATGTTAAGGGTGCAAACATGGAGAAAACTGATCAAATCTCTCAGTCTGTCTTCACAATTCAAGTAATGTGTAGATTGCTGCAGATCATTAACTCAATTTCAGTTTCTGTGTCTCTTCACAATTCCATAGAGGTCTAACTTTTGCAATGTCTCAGTCTGTCTCAAGTAATGTTCCTGAAAGTCCATTGCTGCTCTTGTGATGAAAAAGTGAAACGAGTGTATTACATTCCAATGTGCTTCTCTCTCTTGAGGAAATTAAAGAGGACACAAAGCAAAAGAACTTAACCAAAATGGCTTTTAGGAGTCATATACGGCAAGTCGTCGAACCCAGGGCTCTGATCCCCTCTGTTGGTCAGTATTTCCTTGGACTGCTCCGGCAAAACTGACTGGATCCTGACCGTCGGCTTCCGAGGTGGCAAACGCGGCATGGGATCTTCGCCCTTCAGAATCCTAGCCGCCTCCTTCATGGTAGGCCTCTTCTCCGGTTCAGCCTGCACGCAGCAGAGCCCTACTCTCAGCATCCTCGCCATCTCGGCCTCGTTGAACTGTCCTCTCAGCCTCCGATCGACGGCCAAGATCAGTTTCCCCTTCTCCCACAGGCCCCACACCCAGTCGACCAGGATGACCCCACCTCGGTCCACCGGCAGCCGCCCCGTGGCGACCTCCAGCACCACCACCCCGAAGCTGTACACGTCAGACTTCGTTGTGGGCACACCGTAGTACACATACTCAGGCGCCAGGTATCCCATTGTCCCTGCTGGTATCGTGACCGCTCGGGTCCTGCAGCTGTGCTCGTACACCTCTGCCAAGCCAAAATCCCCCAATTTGGCGTTGAACTCCGAATCAAGCATAATGTTGCAGCTCTTCACATCTCTGTGAATGATTTGCCTTTCGCACTCTTCGTGCAGATAGGCAAGGGCCGAGGCGACTCCAAGGACAACTTTTTTCCGCTGTTCCCAGGAGAGGAACTTTGCCGAGTTCGAGCTCTTGTGAAGGAACGTATCTAAGCTCCCATTGGGCATGTATTCATATATCAGGAGCAGTTCGTTCCCCTCACAGCACCAACCCTGAAGCTGGACTAGATTCTTGTGCCGCAAGCAGCCGACCATGGTGGCGAACTCGGTCGTGAACGGGCACCGGCAATTCATGACCCGATTCTCGCGGTGGAACCTCTTGATAGCCACAGCCCCGCCGGATGGCAGACACCCCTGGTAGACGGTGGCTGATGCACCCTCGCCAATGATCTTGCTCTTGCTGAATCCCATTGTGGATGCTCTGATTTCTGCAAGTGAGAGTCGGGTTGGGACCTTGTTCAATTGGAATCTTTGGACTGCTTGGGTTCTCATTTTTATCTGCCCTGAGTTCTTTATCAGATAAAAACTAGCCACGCTCAAAATCAAGATCAGGGAAATTAGGAAAGCTGCTAAACCTCCAAGCCCGAGAGCCATGTCCCTCGTGTTTGTTCCCGCGTCCCGGAGATCAGACTCAGAACCGTCCATATCAATGATCAAATCTTCGGTCGAGCACATTGAACACTCCCCTTCGCGGACATTGTCATTATCCAAAGTCGAAATCGGCAAAAGCCCGAAAGTCCTGAACCTCCAGTGACTAACAATATGAAATGCGGAACCCTTGCCATTCGAAGCAGAGAACCCAACGTGCATGTACTCCTTGAAGTGCTTGGAGAGATCAATCTGTGCGACCAGTGCAGGACTCGTCGGCCTGATGTGGGAATAACTGATCCAAACGCGGACCAATTTGACCGCGTTCCTGTACTCAATCCAGGTGGTGATCTGCTTCCCGCTTCTCAGATCGACCCCTCTCGAGACCGCGTCGACCGAAGCGAGGGAATACACTGAATTCACATCGATGCCAATGTGGTTCCCATTGATGTCTTCAAACGAAGGGTCGAAGCTCGTGTCCATCTCAATAGCGATGAAGGACGACTCTCGGGATCCGAACGCCGGCGCAGGGAGGCCCAAGTACCCATCCACAGGGCTGAAAGAATCGGTGTCGGACGTGATCAAGAATGCCAGGCCGTCACCAAAAGGGCACGGGGGGTTGCGGAGGATGGCGAACGAGAAGCGGCAGAAGAAAGACGCGGAAGAGTTGGACGAAGGATCAAGAAAGCGAACCGGGTATGCATGGAACGCCCTGCCGATGCCGCTGGAAGCAGAAGAGCGAGAGCGAGAGGAAAAAGGAGTGCAGTGACTGAGGTTTTGCGTGAGGATTATGGAATGGTCGCCGAAGGAAGCTTCGCCATAGAGAGTGACGTTGCGGACGCGCAGGGATATGTTGGAAACTGAGGGCAGCGGTGCGAAGAGGAGGAGGAGGATGAAGAGATGGAAAGAGAAGGCTTGGGCAAAACACGAAGGCATCGCTCGTACAACAACAACCAGGGGAAGTATGCAGAAGCGGAACGATGAATAAAGATTGGATCTGTGATGGGTTTTAGCAAAGGAAAACGTGAAGGGAAAGCAGAGACAGTGAGAGAGACGGAGAGAAGAAGAACGAGAATCGAGCGGGAAATTGACACAGAACAACGAGAAAAACAGTCTTCGAGATTGATCCCGTTTCCTTTCCCTCGCCTATTCTAGAGAGCACAGGGAGATAGGAAATCTCACAGTTCGTGATCTTGATCGATGGAGATATATTTCTAACTTAATTACTGAATTTTCATTTTCATAGATACGAACAAAAGGTTTGAATGAAATTTTTCTGAAAGATTGCGTGGAATTGTCTCAAATTTCCCAAGTATGTATGCATCTACATACCCCAAAATTTTGATTCACCTTAAATTCGCTTCATCATCATTCCCACCCATTTATCAAATAAAGTACTGGACATAAGAAATCCTGTTAAATCCTATCGTTATCGTATCCGACTAAATAGTCCTGATGCCTAGATACTATACAAGTACGTGCATCGCCACTACTTCACATGATAATGAACCTCCTCGGTTGCTTTTCGGTATGCCATGGATTCCCTTCTGTGGACCTTGTGTTTGGCTTCTATATAGATAATTGTTCTAAGCTGCCTCATGTTGCTGACTGCGGTGGCTCAAATTTTTGTACTTTGTCGGTTGTCGGATTTCGGAGCTATGGCAAGCAGAATCTTTTCATTCGAGACCCGCGTTGCTCTGTTAATCCAATATACAAATATGATCCGAGATAGACCCAAAAGTGAATCATGAAACTAGAAGCCAAATGCCTTCCAACGCAAGAAAAATTCGCGTCAACTGAATGTCGACGAGAGAGGTATCGTCCATCTAAATTAGGTCAAAATCCCATGACCAGAGTGAAATGCACAAATTTGTGAGACCGCTTAGTTTGACAACATTATCTCTTTGTTTAGATTGCTGGCAGTACTCCACTGCCCCCTTAGCAGCATTTCGTCTATGTTCAGACTGTTGGGCCAACAGGAAGAAAGAGGAAGTCCAACAACATGGCGGGGAGAAGCTCTGAATAAGCCGGTCACCGGGCGGCTTAAGAACAACAGAACGGTAGCTTTCATGGTTTCACTCCAACGAGCTCTTAGTTGATCATCCACGACATTGATAACAACCAGAAAGAAATTGGAATGGTCAGAGATCAGATACCCAACAAAAGGTTGGAGATGATTCCAACCAGCTAGAAATGAATACACTAACTTACAGGACATTAGGAAGACATACAACTCCAAAACCTTTTATTCTAACGTTCGACAACCGCGTGAGCGATGAACGAATTATAGGTGCATTCGCTCAAGAGCTCCCTCGCAGCAAATGGAGAAGCCTCCGTGTTTCTAAATTGAACTTTAATTGTACTTGTATCTCCAGGGAAAATTTTGCAGACTACGTCTGACTTGGGAAAACAAGCAAATCTATGGAGAAGCCACAGCTTCCAACTCCAGAGACTCTTTGCGCTTGAGGTACTGATGCAAAATTGTTAGCCTCGCCGTCTCGAATGCAAAGTAACCAATAGCAGAAAAGCACGCGCTGTGGACGACGCGCGGCCCTATCCCGCGAGTAAACCCTATCAGCCCTTCCTCCTTCAAAATCTGCTTTACCATCGTGGTAACCCCGCTGTACATCACCGCTCCAACCTTGTTCGAGGTTTCAGTGTGAACCTGGGTCATCAACCTCGTCTTAACCACGTCCAAAGGCGTGGTCAACGAGGCGGATATGGCGCCGGCTAGCGCCCCGCAACAAACACTCTGGAAAGGCTCCAAATTGGCCTGCTTGGTCTTACTCAAAACCGCAGCTTTCAAGTATTCGAACGAAGAGTAACTCAGAACACCCGCAGGCAGATTCCTCAACAACGTAGCGGAATACCCAGCATAAAGCCCCAAAAACCCGTCCTTCTCCAAAATGCTCAGCAATACCTTCCACGATCGTCCCTTCGCGCCGGCTTGCATCCTCTGCGTAATCAATTCTTTCGGCACCATTATAGCAGAAGACACTATATTCCCCATTGCACCAGCAGTCGGCGGTATAAGCACGGCAGGATAATCCTCTATTCTTGACAGAACCGACTTCCCGAACTCACAAGTACCAAAATAAACAGCGGAAGAAGCAGTAGACCCGACGATGACAGCAGAGACCCCGCTGTAAAACCCCAGAATACCTCTCGATTGGAACGTCTTAACGATCGCGTCGAACGTGTTCTTGTACAGCTCCGAGGCGCCCTTCGTCTGGAGCTTGGTCTTGATGGTGTCGAGCGGGTGCAAGCACACGTAGGTGAACGCGCCAGCGATCCCGCCTCCGCCGGCGCCGATCAGGGCTCGCTCGAGGACGGAGAGGTTCTTCATGAGGGACTGCGCTTTGGGGCTGTTTCGCGAGGTGGGTTTGATCCATTTCGAGAAATTAGCGGGGGGATTAGGGTTGTCGAGGGAGATGGTTGTGGAGCAGAAATTGAAGCCGGCGGAGGAATGCGCGGCGGTCTTGGGGGGTCTTGAGGTAGGAGGCGATATAAGGGAGTTGAAGTGAGTGAAGAGGCTGGTGAACTCGGATGGAATCGGGTGGTGGCTGGGGTTCGGACATGGGAGGCCGAGAGATGCAGAGAGCCTTCCCTCCATTTTCTCTCTCTATCTCTCTGTGCGCTCGGGCTTCGTGGGAAGCGAGAGGACGGAGTCATCTCAGGTGAGGCATGACCCAAACGCTGCGTTTTCGTAGGTTTGCAATACGAGATCGTTTCACTTTATGCAAAGGATGGCGCCGCCTCTGTTTCGCGAAAAATGATAAATTTAAAAAATATTTTTTAAAAAATAATAATATGTATCGCTTCAAAAAATTAGCAGATAATTTTTTTTTTGTACCTATAACAAATTGTCTAAACTTTTGCGTAGACATAAAAATATTAATTAATTATTTATTTTTTGTAAATGATATAAACGATCATTTTTTCAAAATATTTTTCAAATTACTTATTTTTCACGAAACGAATTGAGCCGGGTGGATTTTGATATTCTGATTAAGAGTGAACTTTTTGATTTGAAAAAAATACCTCGGTTTCGATAATTAATGTCCAACCTCTTTCACTTGAAAAGGGGTAATACTTTTAAATATCATGGACTGACGAATGTTGTGAATGATTCATTGCTGATTTAGGATAGAAAAGCAAATGATAAGAAATGAGACCATAGTCGTAAGTGATATAAAATACATGAAAGTGAAGATGAAAGATGGAAAATTTACGAGGACCTTGAGTTTTTTGATTGATTGGGGTCTTTTGCAAAAGAGTTTAACGTGGAAGGACAATTTTTGAATTCAAATAAACAAACAACTTCGTGATCTTATCTGCAGTTACGAGAAAATTACTATGCAGCACTTGTCCTCAGAGTTATTCAGCAACACTTATCCACCACAAATCATAAAAATCCTAAGATGGCAGCAATAAGCATAATTACTCCACAATTAGACATGGCCACAGGCCTATTTAGGCTCGGAACTGGCCCGGTCAAACTCGAAACCGACCCATTGACTGGTTCGGCAATTTGGAACCATGACCAGAGGTTTGAATCGTCGGTTCGGAACTGATGGATCAAAGCCGTTGGAGCCAAACGGCCAAATTTTTTAAAAAAAATAAAAATAAAAATTGTATGATAAAAAACTTATAAATACTCATTCCATCTTTCATTTTTTTAACACAAGCCTTTCAATCCTCTCAATTCTCTCAAACTCTCTTTAGCTCTCAAATTCTCTCTAGCTCTCAAGTCTCAACTACATTCTTGGTTCTCTAATTTTTTTGTTTTCTTTATTTATTATCTCACTTAATAATTTCCTATTTCAATTTTTTTTCATACCCTATAACTATATTTTTTGCATTATACCATATATTTTTTTTATATATCTAAAAAATGGCAAGTGAAAGTAGAGCGAGTGGCAAAAGCAAGAGTACAATGGGAGAATCCGAGTATCCTAATCCTCATGATTATTGATGTAAATGATGAAATCAAAATTTTACCTAATATGGAGCAAGTTCACACGCAAGAAAGTCTTCATCCTCCTACCAATACCGAAGAAGCGTCAACAACAAAGGATGGATCTAATATATGGGCGCACTTCACGAAAGTTGAAAAATAAGAAGAAGATCAAAAGAGGTATGATTTAATTTGTAAATAAGGTGGTACAATACAAATATATAGGTGGACAATGATATGGAACATTTAATCGGTATCTTAGATCGAAACATCCAACCGAAGTGAAAATTGACACCAACCAATAACAAATTTCAAGGTACGTCAATACTAACAATTCTCCTTTATTTCATTTTAAAGAGAAAACATATAAAGAATAATTAGGCAAATTTGTTCCGTTGAACATTTATCATTTAGTTTGGTGAAAATTTTGGTTTAATCAATTTATACAAAATGCATGTACTCCACAAGTAAAATGTATTCCTAAAAATACACTTAAACGCGAAACTAAAATCTTTATAAAAAAAGAAAAAAAAATTTACATACTTTTTTTTTTATGAATTTTTAGATGTGTGCATATAGATAGTGATATTGCAGTGATCATTGGAGATCTTATATGGGTATAATAATCATTGGATAGATGATGATTGGAATATTCAAAAAAGAGTTATTGCATTTAGAATTTTTTATGATAGGCATACAACAAATAATATTTATAGATTAATTATGCAAATTTTAGAAGAATATTATTTATTTAATAATTTTTTTAATTGATTTTGATAATGTCGCGGCAAATACTGCTTCAATTATTGAATTAGAAAATATTTGTAAACCCTTTTTTGATGAAAAATTTTTCATATTAGATGTGCTTGTCATGTTTTAAATTTATGTGTACAATATAGTTTAAAAAATTTCAAATTTTTCTCAACCCTATAAAAATAACAATTCAATATTTATGGAAACATCTCCAAATAATGAAAGAATGATCAAAATTTTGTTAAGTAAATGGAAAAAGACCAAAAAGATTATTAAAAGATGTTTCAAACCGTTAGAATTCTACTTACGAATTGTTTAATGAATATTTTGCATATAAAGATTTATTGTGTGCATTTATTTCAAATAATATATCCGACATTAATTTATACCTATAAGAATGGGATAGTTGTAAATTTTTTTTAGATATTTTAAAATTTTTTAATGATACAACTTATACTTTGTTCGATGTTTATTATCCTATTAGGCATTTATTCTTAATAGAATGTATTAATATTGTTAATTTTTTCTAAAATGAAAGTAATGAGAAATTATGTGATCTATTAATATAATGCTAGAAAAATGGCTACATTATTATAGGAAAATTTTTATTATTTATTTAGTTGCTTTTGTTTTTATTCACATTGTAAATTAGATGTTTAGGTGATTATTTGAATACGTATTATAAATGTTTACATTTAATTGATACAGAAAATATTAGAAATATATAAACAATGGTTAAAAACATTATAATAGAATTATATAATGAATTTTGTAAAATATATAATATAGATGATGGTGGATGTGGCTCTTCTCAATCTAGTAACTTACTAGGGGTGATCGGTTCACAGGATGGATGGTTCTACCCTAAAACCGAGAACCGTCCGCTAGGTACCAGTTCGGCAAAATGTGAACTGTGAACCAACCGTTTGTTCCATGAATCCACCCGAGAACCGAACCACCGGTCCGGTTCTTGGTTGGATCCTGGTTACGGTCTTAATGTCACCCACTCGTTTCCTGAAAAAATTAAGTTGAATACTAATCCCACAAATTTGACTCAATAAAGCTATATAACGGTAGACTTAGAACTTTCTTTTCCTTTTTCTACCTTGTAAATCAAATTCTCAGCAATCCAAGGGTACCAGCTAAATGACAACTTGCCCATTGCACTATAAAAAGAAAGAAATGTGCAATTAAATTGTACAATAAGAGCGACTGAATGCGAAGAGAGTTGGATTAGGATAGGATTTTTTTTCATTTTGCGGGTCTAGGCTCTTTTTTTGAGACGGATGGTTAAGCATTTAAGAAATGGTTTCATTAAAATAATTGGCCCATTTATATTATATAAAAACCGGTTCGATTGGACCGGTTGGATTATTCCCACCCCAAACCGAGAACCGAACCGATACCCACCGGTTTTGAAAAATTGGAACCGGAAACCGAACCGTACCCGCCGGTTACGATCCAAAATTAGCCGGTTGGGTACGGTCCGGTCCGGTTTGGTTGGATCGTGGTTTTTTTGCTCACCCCTATAACTTACAATATGAGAACATAGATAAAATTAATAGAGGGTACCAACTTTTGACACATAGGCAAAAAGAGAAAAGGAAGTAATAGGAAGTAACTCTAAAATAGAGAGCTATTTAACTATTTTTTTTGAGTTTGATAAATCTCAAGGCAGTAGAAAATTTCACGATATTGGATTGGTGGAAGAGGCACTCCGCCCAATATCCAATTCTTACCCCAATTACAAAATAAATTTTAGTAACCCATTATTCAACAGTTGCGGTAGAACAAATATTTAGCGTTGGAAGCAATATTTTAGATGAATAACGTTCAAGATTAAGGGTGCATTTGGGAATAGCATTGGGAAGGAGCTTTGGGGGTCCAAAGATATTTGGGCCAAATATTGGGTGTTTGGCAAAAAAATTTCAAGTATCTTTGGTTAAAAGTGGGCATTCTCAAGGCCAAAAGCATAAGGCACCCTTGAAGGTGCCTTGGGCTTTTCAGCATGCTGATGGGGGGATTAAATTTTTTTTTTGTTTTGCCCTTATTGTCCTCATAATTTTTTTTTATTCCAAGTTTACCCCTTCTTCGTCAAAATGAAACCCTATCTCTGCAACTTCTCTTCTTCCTTCTCTGGCCCAGACCGTCGTCGTCGCAGAAGTGCCGCCACCTTCGCCGCCACCGCTATGCCCTCCGCACACCCCCTCCTCTCCCTTGTTGTCTTGCCCGACGACAACGAGGCGTCGGAAGCCTCGATCTGGGCTTGCGAGGCTTGACCTCACCCAACGACGGTGAGGCGTCGCAAGGTAGAGTGAGGTGTCGCAAGCCCAGACCCGACAATGGCAAGGTGTCGCAAGCCCAGATCTGGGCTTGCGACACCTTGCCATTGTCGGGCAAGGTGGAGCCTCGCCATGGCCGGGCGAGGCTCAACCTCGCAAGCCTAGATCAGGGCTTGCGAGGTCGAGCCATGGCGAGGCTCGACCTTGCCCGACAACGGCGAGGCGAGGCATCGGGAGGCGAGGCATCGCAAGCCCAGATCTGGGCTTGCGAAGTCGAGCCTCGCCCGGCCATGGCAAGGCTCGACCTCGCCGTCGTCGCGCGAGGTTGCGGCGGCGAGGTCGAGCCTCGCCATGGCCGAGCAGGGCTCGGCCACCGGCAGCCCTCTGGCCGGTCACTGGACCGACTAGAGGTAGGGAGGGGTGGGGAAGGGAGAAAAAAAAAAAAAATAAGAAAAATCATAAAAATAAAAAATATTAAAATATTCAATCGATTAGTCAAATTTTTTTTTTCCAAATTTATGTTTACCAAACAATATTTTTCCAAAGTTGCATTTCAAAGCATTTTTCAATTACAGTTTAAAAATTAAACAAATGAATTTTTGTTTAAAAATTTGTTCATGTCTCTCTTACATTATTCTCAATACAAACATATAAACGTGTCATTCATTTGTTTTCTTTCTCTAATTTTAAACAAATTAAAATAAAAAAAATACATGGTCATATCAAGTGACTTTTCCCAAATATATGTTTACCAAACAGCATTTTCTCAAACATCCTTACCAAGACACTTTTTAATTACAGTTTACCAAACAGCTTTTGCATTTCGCTAAATACCTTCAGACCAAAGGTATTTGCATTTTCTCAAAGGCTTTTGGGGAAAGCCTTTCCAAACGCACCCTAAATCCTGAATCAGTGGAGCGTCAAGCTTGCGTTGATGATTGGACAAAAGCATAATATAGACAACAAGAGATAGATCGCAATAATGAAGTCGAATTCTTTAATAATGGAGATACCACCATCGGTATAGGAACAAGTAACGACGATTAAAGATGGGTTAATACTATGAAAAACTCTAAACTGGTACGTCTGTGACAAATTTACCCCAAACTATTTTTTTGACCACGAAAAACCCTAAACTGGTACATATGTGACAAATTTACCCCAAACTATTTTTTAACCACGAAAAACCCCAAACTGGTACACCCGTGACAAATTTACCCCAAATTGATATATTTGTGATAAATTTACCATCCGTTAATTTTCGTTAAATTTAATGTTAAATTACTTAGTTGGATGGCATGTGGGCACTTCACGGGTATACCGATTTAGGATTTTTACTCTCCGTTTATCATAGGTTTATCAATTTAGGGTTTTTCATGGTACTGATCCAATTTAATAAAGGGTAAATTTGTCATAGGTATAATAGTTTGGGGTTTTTCGTGGTAAAAAAAATTTGTTTGGGGTAAATTTGTTACAAATGTACCAGTTTGGGGTTTTTTATGGTCAAAAAAATAGTTTAGGGTAAATTTATCACGGGTGTACCAGTTTGGGGTTTTTCGTGGTAAAAAAAATAGTTTGGGGTAAATTTGTCACATGTGTACTAGTTTGGGGTTTTTCGTGGTCAAAAAAATAGTTTGGGGTAAATTTGTCACAGGCGTACTAATTTGGGGTTTTTCGTGATAGTAACCAATTAAAGATGAAGTAAGTATGGGGTCATCAAAAGTAAGAAAACTACATGAGCTTTGATTCTTCTATTTCCAAGAAGATATGTAAGTGCTTAATGATAAATCATTAAGTTCAAGTCCCTCCCCTTCCCTTTTTTTTTCTCTTGCATTTTTTGATAATAATAATTTCATAATTTATTATTTAATAATTTGATTATAATTTTATTACAAATTCATCACAATTTAATTTTTAATTTGAAAAACCTTAAAAAAAATTGAAATCGATTCGGAACAATTGGCGGTTCGGAACCACCAAACTGGACAAGAACCGACCTAGAACCAAAACTACCGGTTCATAAATCGAACCACCAATTTCTGAATGGTGGCCATGCCTACCAACAATTACATTTTTGTGTTGAGTGCTTGTTATTGATTCATTTGTCAATCAACTTCACAAGTCTTGACTCCGCGATAACTTTTAGGATGTTGGCAATGACTTCCTTGGGTAGTTGTTGACTCCCTTCTAGCTGTTGATTGTTTCGTTCATTGTTGATCAACCTCTAATAGTGGTCAATAATAGCCAAAAGTTGATTTTTTTGGGTGTTAACAAGACCGATGAAAATTGGTAACCAAGTAAAGTAACTAATTTGTCAAACAAAAAAAATTCTCAATATGACTTGGGAAAAAGTATCAAAAAAATCTTAAACCAATTGCATTGGTACCAATTCAGTTATGAACATTTCAATTGAATCAATTTAGTCATGAATTTTTTTGCATTGACGCCAATTCAGTTTGTCCAGCCAAAATCGCTGACGTGGATGCCGGCGTTGATGTGGACATTATTTAATAATAATTTTTAAAAATAAAATTTTTAATTATTCTTTCCTTTTTTTTTTGAAACTTCTCGAGATCTTCAAGAAACAACCAGACACATCGCCTTCTTCAACCTCCGGATCCGATCCGGGTCAACAAAGCATAGGAGGAATACCCGAAAAAGAAAACACAGTATTAATCTTTTCTCGGACTCCGTCGAATCTTGTGAGGTCCATGAGCGATCAAACGAGCATCATCCCAACAAGCTTTCAATCGAGCTCTCTCTCTCCAGACTCAGTCCTTCGCACGACGCCAATTCACAGGATGACCTGTGAAGAAGAGGTAATCACAGAAGAAGAAGAAGAAGAATAAAGTCTCAATTCGAACAACCCGAGAAGCTCGGAGTTCTCGCGCAGAAAGAAGGGCCGAATGGGAGGAAGAGCAAAGAGGAGGGCCTTGAGCAAGAGCTTGTCGCAGCTCGAGTTTGAGGAGCTAAAAGGGTTCATGGATCTGGTTTTGTCTTCTCGGAGGAGGACAGAGTCGACTCGAGCTTGGTCTGCATCGTTCCGAGGCTACAGAGATTGGGCGAGAAAAATAAAGATGGTGAGGAAGATAACGATCATCCCAACCCCGACTTTCAGAAAAAAAAAAGACAAAAAAAGATTTTTTTTTTTAAATATCATTAAATAATGTCAATGTTAGAATTGGCCATTCTAGATGGTACCGCCGGCTTTCACGTCAACGATTTCTGACCAAAATTAGTCAGATAGACTGAATTGGTGCCAATACAAAAATGTTTATAACTTAATTGATCCAATTAAAATATTTAGGACTGAATTGATATCAATGCAATAGGTTTATGACTTTTTCGGTACTTTTTCCTATGCCTTGAAGTCTCAAGGACTTTGCAAAACTCAAATTACTAAATGATAAGCAAAAATGTAATTGAAAATAATAATGAAATCGCATGAAACTTATATTTATTAGATCAGATTGCTTAGATTATTAGATGCATTCCTTGCTAGAACATTAAAATAACCATGAAATATTAATGGAGATAAATGAAGAAGAAGATAAAAAGCTTACAACCTATGATTAGAAAGCTTTTAAAATATAAGACAAGTGTTGAACGAGGAAACATAATCAAACTCACATTTCAAATTCAGATTTTAGCCAAAATCTAATTTAAATTTATTTTTTAGGAATGATCTTCTCATCTTCAACATCTAATGTGCTCTTCGTGGGTTTTCCATGTTTTGATTGCTTGTGAATGTCTTGATTTATGTTATACGGTCTGAATTTCTTTTACAATAATTTTTTAACTTTCTTGACTGGCCCGCTACTCTAGGAATGATTTATAACTGTTATTGATTTTTTTAGAGTTATTGCTTGGCTGATGGAACTCAATCTTTAGCTTATGCGCATGTTTCTTGCCACGTGTCATGTATTTTCCTTAAATTCTGCTTCTTAGAAATTGATGAGCTCACCAGCATGCCATCGATGGGCTTTTATGTGTCAATTTTATTGCTATGACATTCATGATCGATGGGCTTGTCAAATATTCTATTGGTTAAGTCTTATGGTTCAAGTTTATTGTCATAACTTAATTTGGGCCATTAACATTTTTTTTGTTTGGTCCGCATTCCAACTATCTCCATTGCTAAAGTATTGTATATCATTCGTCTACATTATTCATATGCTTTATATATATATATATATATATATTGTGTGTGTAGTTACACTCTATATGCATGCTTAAACTTCTTGATCGAACTTTCTGACATATTATCTTAGTGAGATTCTAATTATTTCATGTGCGACCCCGTTCGTCAAACTCCACGTGTGATTCCTAATCCAGCTTGCATGTAAGGAGTATTAAAATATCTCATATTGCTTTTTTGTGGGGATTATGTACTCCATATATACTCGTGGGTTCCTTCCATTTCTAAGTCAAACTTTTGAATTGGATATGCTAACATCCACCAAGGGTCAAATAGGGGCACCCTGATTGGCTGCTATTGCCATAACCACTAATTGCCAAAGGTCACCAACACACCCGAATTCTTTGATGCCTCTAATTAGATATGCACGCTATCATATTTGAGGTTGCGCACTTTGATTAGGAGGTGGCTCACCTTAAATTGAGATCGCGCCTTGAGTTTGAGGCGACGGTGTCATAGATTGGAGTAGCGCCCCTAAAAAATGTAGATTATCGATTGAAGTTCATAGAGATAAGAAGTAATTGAATGGGTGATGGTAAGGGGGAGCAAAAAAAATCATGATCCACCCAAACCAAACTAGATCGCACACAACCAATTGATTTTGGATGGAATCAGTAGGTATTGATCTGGTTCCTGGTTCCAATTTTTTTAGAATCGGCATGTACCGGTTCGGGTCGTGATTTCGAGTAAGAACCACCCAACTAGTCCTGTTGAATCGGTCTATTTATATAATACAAATGTATTTTTTTTTAATTAAAGCCATCTCCCTCAAAGGCTCAAAGTCCAAACTCATCCATAAAAGAAAAAGAGTCCAGATCCAACTTATTTTCATGTGTGATGTGTTGTATACTATAGATGCCTTTGAAAACTTGGGTTAATTAGTCGATCAATTGCTATTGCATTTCCACAATACTCGACTCCATTATTAACAATAATACTGCTGCTAACAAAGACATTGTCCTTAAGTTTTTTATGTGATAAAAATACTAAACGCAAATGCGGGGAATGCATTGCCAAAGTGCCAAGTTGAGCCCTCCTCCTTCAATAGCTAGAAATTGGTTTCATTTTCTTATTTAATTGATGTTGGTGCTCAGTTGGACCGTAATTGGGATCCAATTGGAAATCAGACTGGACTAGCAGTTTGGTTCTCGAGTGAATCTATGGAACGAGCGGGTGGTTATCGATTTTAGGGTGGGAACCACCCATCCTGAAAGTACACCATGAGTTTTTGGCCCTATAGAGATGGCAACAGACATGAGGATGCAGCGGAGGGTCGTGGTGGTGGGATGCTGCGTTAGCCCTCCCGGAGGATTAGTCGAGGTGCGTGTTCCGTACGAACGCTGGCCCAGACACCTTCGATAAAAAAAAAAAAACAGATATGAGGGTGCTATAGGTCATCATTGATGATGGTGTCATGACACGACGGCTGTGGCTACACAGAGAAGAAGAGGAGAGGGCCATATCTAGACAGAGAAGGAAGAAGAAAGACTAAGAAGAAGGGAAAAAAGAAAAAGAAAAAACTATTAACTATTTTTAGTCTTAGTTGGCATCCTAATTAGCATCGTTGGACAATTTTTGTTATTTAAGCATGCCGCATCATCGTTCTAAATAGTTACCTAACCACGTCAGTACGAAGTCAGTGATTCCCATCCATAAATTTAACAGAAGCGCCACATTGAGGCTGACTTGGTAAAATGAGATATGTAATTGAATGAAAAGAAAATTTAGGTGCTTGATTTAAAAATGGACAAAAATTAATATATTTAGTGTATTATTATCCTTTAATTCAACTACCTTCCTTTGGGGCTCATCCTAGTTGAAGCCTAGTAGGGGTGTGCAACTAAACTAGGTTTACCCGGAACCCGGATCGGATCACTCGAAAAACAGGGTTGGGCATTGGTTTCCATTCAAACCAGTTAGGGAACCGGTTCCAATTTTTGAGAACCTGTTAGAACCGGTCCGGGAACCGGGTTTAGGTAAAAACCCACCCAGATCGGTTTATAGAACCTGCTTTACATATTATTTTTTTTTTTAAAAAAATCCTAAGTAACTAAGTCTTCGCCATAGCCTTGCCTTACGCACTCGCAGCGCACTCACCTCTAGGGGTGTTGCCTAGTCTTTACTGTAGCCTAAGTTAAGTGAATATATCTTCTGTACCGTTGACTTTGTTTTCTTTTGGAGATGACTGAAAAACAGGAAAATCGGGTAGACCCTGGAACCGAATCGAAAAACAGGGTTGGTTCCAAAATAGGTTCCAGGACAAATAGGGTAGGGTCTCGATTCCAAAAGTTGGGAACTAGTTATAACAGAATCGGGTTTAGAGTCTAGGTCTGGACTTGGCTCACCCGGCTCATGCTCACCCCTAAAGCCTAGTATCATGGTATTTAAATCCAGTTAGGTCATAATTTGACCTAGCAATATATACACACATACCGATGGCTTTGAAAACAACTGGAGCAAGATACATATATTTTCGCATTGACACATTCTACGTGCCTTTCGTTTTTGGTATTTTTGTGACATAGCTGTTCTCTTAAGCTTGACTCATAGCAAGATAGCCATCAATATGTTGTCTGCATTTTTATTTTTTGAAGCCAAATATACGTCCAATTTTCTTTAACATAAATACATATATAGCAACAACACATACGTACATATATATGGGAGGAGAATAGCATCTATAGATAGATAGATCCATAGTTAGCGACCACAAGCTACTTCGACTTAATAAGATCTACGCTGCCCTACCATCAGAGACGTGAGAAATTGTTAGGAGAAAAAGGACCGGCGGCATCTACAAAGTTAGAGAAAGCACCAGGCCGGTCCCTTTGCACGGCGTGCCGTACGGTACCATAGACTAAGGTTCTTTCTGCCACGTGTCCGTAGGACGGGGTGCACCATTTAATATGTTACAGTATATGATCCTTTTGTTTCCCCATGTATCAACGCAATTGGGGTGTCTCAATTTCAAGAATTTGGCAATCTCACCCGAAAAAAAAATAATGAACGCCATGTTTTTAGGTCAAACGTACTCTTGATTGTACCTTTTTCATTCACAAATTCTTGGGAGTTGATTCTAGTGATTAATGAACAATGAAATTGGCGCATGATTTAGGCGAAACGGCACGAATTTCTTCTTTGTGCTATCAAGTACTAATTTCATTCTGAGCTTAATCATGTAGGGGGACTTCTCATCGTCTACATATTAAGGCGTGCTTGTATAAGTGAAATTTTTTCTGCAAACTAGTTAAGAAAATATGCATGTTTAAAATCAAGAAAATGATTTTCCTAACCTAAAAAAGGGGAAAATATCTTCTCAAAAAATAATTTTCCAGAAAGTATTTTTTCATCATGATATTTTTTCTTGAAACAAATACGACCATCATAGGATACTCTATGTAATCTATAAAACATCTCGGAAGTACTTATCAGTCTAAAAGAAAATTAGTTTACTCATCAACTCTATGTAATCTTTTTCGATTAAAAAAACACTATATAACATTTGTTTTATTAAATAGTAAAATTCTTTAAACAAAAATTTGGATTTAGGATTCCCCATATTCCTTTATCTATAGAAATGAAGTTCCTTGGAAAAATTATCAAAAAATTTCTAAATTTATTGCGCTTTAGAAAATTTCTCAATTTATTTATAAATCTTTTAACGACTTGTTAATTTAGTCATAAATTTTTTGACGATTTCCCAATTTAGTCATTTCAGCCAATTTTGGTAGCATCACCCATTCTATATGGCACAACCAACATTGTCGATTTTTTAATTTACTCTAAATTATTTTTTTGTAATTTTGTATTTTCTTTTTTTTTTCCTTTTCAATGTCTAACTTGGGCAATGAGGCCTGTGGCCGGCGAGGGACAGCAATCTCTCCTGGTTTGGGTGAGGGCATCGCAGCCCTCGCCCACAAATGAGGACCTATACGCCCTCGTAGGCCACAGGCGAGGGCACAGCACCCTCACCTAGTGCTGGCAAGGATCAATCGTCAACCTCACAGGCCCAGGGCTAGTAAAAAAAGAAAACAAAAATAATTTAAGGGTTTTATTAGTGGGTGTAAAAAAAGAAAAAAAAAAAAATTTAAAAATAAAAAGTTCATATA
>JAGVVM010003131.1:0-24110 GCA_019149425.1 Psidium friedrichsthalianum
TTCATTTTCCCCCACTTTTTCCTCCTCCTCCTCTCCTCCCGTATGTGCCCCCCCCCCCCCCCCCCCCCCCCCCCCCCCCACCCCCCCCCCCCCCCCCCCCCCCCCCCCCCCCCCCCCCCCCCCCCCCCCCCCCCCCCCCCCCCCCCCCCCCCCACCCCGCCCCCCCCCCCCCCCCATCCCCCCCCAGAGTTTTCTTTAGTTACTATCTGTGTCGTTATGCTTGTTCTGAGTAAGATGTGTCTGGCCTTTAAAACGGAGGAGATTAGAGATAGTATGTGGAGCCTCGCAATTAAAACTTTTGGGGAAAACCGTATTCGAAATGTTCGTTGCCCTGTAAAAAAAGAAATTATCAAATTTCACAATTTAATAAAACTATGGACCACTGCACTGAAAAATGTTGTGATATGTGGGACCCACTTGCAAAGGCCGTGGAGAGCAGCTGTTATTGTTAAAATAAGAATGAAAAATAAACTCCTCTTCATTAATAATTTGAATTTTCTAGAATATTTGACTGTGTTCCTCGTTAATCTTACAGAAGATTTCTGATTTAAATCACTTTACAAAAGTCCAGTCTAAGTTTGAGAGCGATTTTGGATAGAATGGTTTGCCATAACAGGATAACATCCTTATTATGATACTTGGATCACTGTGTTGATCGTTAGATGGATAACTAAACTATTGCCCGAGAATTGGTTCAGAGTATCCTAAGAACATCTATGCTTATTACAGAAGGCCACCGATTCTCATTCAATCAATGAGATTTCAACCAAACGTGCGTGGCGGTAGGCCCATTAAATTCTACTAAAGTCAAAGTTTCTCAAGATGACGTTGCACTAGGCAAGTGAATTCGAACAGCTCATCTGATGGGACTAAATCGAAAGCTTACAGGGCTCAACAAACATCACCTCACCAACTATCCATGACCGCGCAGGGAGGAGACTCGCAAGACTGCTTTCTCTATATATTTCTATCTCTCACAAGCATTCACTCACTATACAAAGTGAGTTACAAGACAATCCTATTTATAGGTGAAGAATGACCCTTTTGATCTATTATAGAAAACATGAACAACGCCCCATTATATACAAAGTAGCACTTGCTTTAGCTACGAGCATATCTCTTCATCCGAAAAACACACTCACCGACTTAACAAATATTACGCCGAGTGTCACACCACCCTATCTCCCACTCCCACCGGAAATGTGAACAGCTAGCCCATCATGAGATGCCTTCCATTGCCCACTCTCACAGCCGACTCCGTATCCTCTAGAAGCTCACGAATCTGGCCATTACGCTATGAAATCCGAAGCCGCTGTCACTAACCGAATTTGTTTAATTTCAACAATCATCTCTGCATGCGTCAGAACGACCAATAACAGCACCTAAATTATAAATTAAAGTCAACGTTTTGCCTGCTTTTGTACGACATTTGTGGGAGGAAAATGGGACCAACAAGCTGAAAGGGTCCACGCTGTCTTACCTAACAAAGATTAAGAAAAGAAAACAACTCATGTGTGCACCTTCGCAGTCTACGAACGTCACACTCTCACTCTGCATTAAATATTAGACCCTTCTGATCCGTCTACTGTTTTCTTCTCTTTCTCGCAGTTTGAACTTTGTTTTTTGTGGAGGACGCACTATGTTCCACAATTCGATAAACATGCATGCCTCTGACCGTACTACTACGTATAGCACGTACGCCTATCTGACACTCTCGGTATTCGCATGACTCCGCGGGCCACCCCCACTCGCGCACATACAGACTACATGACCAGGTTTCACCCACAGGTGTCTTTGATAGGTGTATGCTCAAGTTTACAGGCCGTTAGTTGAAAAGCACGAAGGTTTGCCTTTTGTAGATAACTGAAGCCGAAGGATGTTACTTGGCTAAGTGGGTTCTTATATTGATGGATTGTTGTAGTTCGACGCATCCACAACTGTCCCTATGTCGCTCCACAGCTCGTAACCCACACTCTCACGAGGCACAATATATTCAATAAAAAAAATCATATGTAGTATGAGCGGATGAAAACACGTTGTTTTATAAATGATGTTGGCCACAACTTTCTTCTTCCGTAAACACCTCGCCGCACACATCAGAACAGCGGTTGAGCCAAGTTGCAAACGACGCATAATCCAGTGGTCCTACGAATGAAGTCTATCCCAACTAACCAATAGTAGTGTCTCCGATGTGAGATAAGCTAGACGGATTCGGTTTTGAGGAAAAAAAAACCCCTGAGGGTACGACACTGACGATCAATGAGGATGAAATGGGACTTCTCGCCAGGTGGGATTCGTTGATCAGGCTCCAAGTTTCCATCACGATGATTTGAAGTTTGATCCCTAATTGAATCGTTTGAAACATGATCGTGTGAGACAGAGAGTTTAGAGGAAAAAAATCGTTCCTCGATTTCTGTATATTCCACTTATGCCATTACAATGACCTAGAGATATAAATACATATACACAGAAGAAGGCAAAACCCCTAATAAGGCAACAACTCTAATAAAGGAAAATACAACTCATACATAAATTTATAGCTCATTCCCACACTCCCCCTCAAGTTGGTGCATAGATGTCGTGAATGCCAACTTGTCAAGTGAGCTGTAGAAGATCCTGCTTGATACCGCCTTTGTCAAAATATCTGCTAACTGGTCTTCAGATCGCACAAACGGAAATCGAATCACTTTGGTGTCCAAGTTTTGCTTGATAAATGACGATCCACCTCAACATGTTTGGTACGATCGTGCTAACTGGATTGTGAGAGATGTCAATTGCTGCTTGTTATATCAAAATAACTTCATCTCGGCTCCTGGAGCGAATCCAATTTCCGACATTAATTTCTTTAGCCATAAAAGCTCACACAATCCTTTAGCCATCCCTCTAAATTCAGCCTCTGCACTTGACAATGCCACCACCTTCTGTTTCTTGCTTCTCAAGTAACTAAGTTTCCTCCCACAAAGGTGAAATATCCTGATGTTGATCTCCTGTCATAAACACTCTCGGCCCAGTCTGCATCAGTAAACCCTTCAATTTCAAGATGACCCCTTTTTAAAAATCTCAATCCTCACCCTGGTGAGCTCTTCAAGTAGCGAAGTATGCGCAATACTGCATTCATATGATCTTCACTTGGGGCATGCATGAATTGGCTAACAATACTCACCGCATAAGCAATGTCAGGACGAGTATGAGATAGATAAATTAGTTTGCCAACTAACCTTTGATACCTTTCTTTGTTTGTTGGCACGTGATCTGGATACTCCCCAAGCCTATGGTTCTGAACAATTGGTGTATCTGCAGGCTTGCAGTCTAACATTCCCACCTCTGCCAACAAGTCTAGTACATACTTTTCTGTGAAAGAAATATTCCCTCTGTCGATCTCGCTACCTCAATACCTAGGAAGTATTTCACCCCCCAAGGTTTTTCATCTCAAACTCTCAGAAAGTTTCTTTTGGAGCTTAGAAATTTCTGTCAAATCATCTCCAGAGATGATAATCATATCATCAACATAGATAATCAACACAGTTACCTTCCCCTGATGTGTTTCAGGAACAACGTGTGATCTGAGTCACCCTCTGGAATACCCATATCTCTCATCGCCAAAGTGAAACGGCCAAACCAGGCTCGTGGAGACTGCTTCAAACCATACAACGATCTCTCTACTTACACAACTTCATGTGTAAGGTATATACCCGGACATAAACTCTTCTTCAAGATCACATGAGAAAGCATTCTTGACATCATACTGATGTAGTGGCCAGTAATACACATCACTTCGTTGTAAGGTAAAAATACCCGAATATCATATAAACTCTTCTTCAAGATCACCATGAAGAAACGCATTCTTGACATCATACTGGTGTAGTGGCCAGTCTAGATTAGCTGCAAGAGACAACAAGACCCGAACAATATTAAGTTTAGCAACAGGAGAAAATGTCTCCTGATAGTCAAACCCCCATAAGTTTGCGTATACCCCTTTGCTACTAGTCTCGCCTTGTACCTCTCTATAGATCCATCTGCTTTGTACTTCACAGAGAAGACCCACTTACATCCCACAGTCTTCTTCCCCTTGGGTAGCTCCACTAGCTTCCAAGTCTTGTTTTTTTTCAGTGCAGTCATCTCCTCCTCCATTGCTTGAACCCACTTGGATCTTTCAGAGCATCATGTACCCCTTCTAGAATACAAATTGCAGACACGTTCAACACAAATGCCTTTAATGGATCTGACAACCTTTTGTTTGACACATAATTCACAATAGGATAGGTCGATTTCTTCTCTTTGACATCCGGCGAATATCTGTTTGGGGGCTTGCCTCGATTGTGCCTATTAGGTAGTTTATATCCCACAGAAGTATTAAACTCATCAAATAAACAAGAAGGAGTAGAAGATGTTACCTCAAGAATATTCTCAGGAGTTGAGTCGGGTACTAGAGAAGAGGGAGGTTGTTCTTCGTGATTTTGCTCCTGTAGACGTTGGCCATCCCCTGTCAGGGCCTGTCAATATTTGACACTACATGCCCAGTCACTATCTTCTCCTGTAGACCTCCTCATCCACTCCCCCAAGCTGCATATCAGCAGCCTCTACCCCAAGCTGCCTATCACAGCCTCTATCCCTCCTCCTCCAGACAATATACTGCCAGAAAATTCCCACCAATTCGCCCTTTCTATCTGTGTCTCCCCCTGAAAGGAAGAATTGGAGTCTGGGTAAAAAGATTCAGTTTCAACAAATGAGACATCCATAGTGACATAGGTTCGCCGGGTGGAAGGATTGTAGCACGCGATACCCTTTCTGGTGTGTACCATACCCCAAGAACAGACATCACAATGCACATGGATCAAGTTTCGTTCACTGGGTCTTCGGGATGTGTACAAATGCAACACACCCGAACACCCGAGGAGGAATGGTTAGGACAGACGTAAAGAGATATATGTGGATAAGGCCTGTAGTGGTGTTTGGAAGTTCAACACTTTAGATGGCATCCGGTTGAGAAGATGCACAGCTGTAGCCACAGCATTGTCCCAAAATCTTTGAGGCACATGACTTTCAATCAAGAGAGCTCGAGCTGTCTCGAGGATATGTCTATTCTTTCTCTCCGCGACACCATTCTGCTGAGGTTTTGGGAGCAGGACGACTCATGGATCATGCCATTTTTTGAAAATATTCCTTAAGATATTCATTCATGTACTCTCCACCATTATCACTTCTTAAAATCTGAATCTGCCCACCAAATTGGGTTTGTAACATAGTACGAAAATTCTGAAATATCTTAGTTACCTCATTTTTGCTTCTCATCAAGTAAAGCCATGTCATCCTAGTACAATCATCAACAAATATCACAAACCACCGACAACCTGAAATAGCAGTAACAGGAGATGGACCCCAAACATCGAATGTATCAAAGAAAAAGGGACTTCACTTTTATTTAAACTAATCGAAAAGGAACTCTGTGGCTCTTAGCCAATATGCAAGTCTGACATTGTAAATCTGAGTCTTTCAAATTCATAAAAAGATCAGGAAATAATCGCTTTAAATAACCAAATGATGGATGTCCCAACCGTCGATGCCAAAGCCATATCTGTCTCTCCCTACTGATGGATGCACCTCGAACTTGATTTGCACTCCCGGAACTGAAGTCATCCATGTAATACAACCCCCTTTCTTAGTACCACGCCCAATTATCTCCTTCGTGAGAATATCCTGAAATAAACAAAAGTGGGGATACATTAGAACAACACAATTCAAATCTTCGGTAACTTGTCCAACCGAAATAAATTTTAGTGGATAATGAAGGGACAAGCAACGTGTTAGGGAGAGAGAGTGCAGGGGAAATCGCAACAACTCCAGCTCCAGTCACTGGATAGGTAAACCCATTAGCATTTGACATACTATCACGTCTTGGTTCTGAAGTATAAACAAAATCATCATAAGTAAATGTCATGTGATCCGTAGCTCCCGAATCAATGATCCAGTGATTGCAGTCAGCTTGCTTGAAACTAACCAAAGCATTACCATGATTACCTTCTGACATCGCATTATGCTTACTTTGCGGATCCATGTGAGGTATCAATGACAGCTGAGGTTTTGCGGTTACCAGAGAAGTTTTCCCCTTTCCTTCTGCTTGCTTCCGAGCCTTCAACTCCTTCCACCAGTCTGGATACCCATGAAGTTTAAAGCATGTCTCCCTGGTATGCTTTGCATTACCACAATTTGAGCAACCTCCTCCAGGAGAATTTTTATATCGTGGAGCTGAGCTGGGTCTTCCTCCTTCCTGCACAACCCCGGCTTAGCCATTTGCAACGACAATTCTTGGTTCGATTTGACATTCGTCTTACTTCCCGAGATATCATGGCTACCGAATCATGGACAGTGTCAGTGTTGGTCAGCATTACACTTTGTCTTATGTCTTCTCGTCGAACACGCGCATAGGCTTGTTCAACAGTAGGAAACGGCTGCATCTGCAAAACATCTGCTCGAACTTTATCAAGACGGTCATCCAACCCATCAAGAAAGATGTATACCCGATCTTTCTATATAGCCATATGTGTCTTTCAATATCTTCAGGACACCTCATTGGGTTTGGACGACGGAAGTTGATCTCTCTCCACAAACCTTGAAGGTTGTTATAGTAGGCCTCAATTGGTCCTCCTACTTGTCTCATCCGAGCCACATGCCTCTTCAAGTCATAAACCTGAGAGGCATCTGTTCCATCGAAAAAGTTGTCGCAACCGAATCCCAGACGGACTTCGCTGTTGGGAAGCGAATGAAATTGCCAATTAAAGCTGGGTTCATTGAGTTGATCAGCCACCCTTTGATAGTTGAGTCTTCAGTTTTCACTTTCGAAATGAGGATCTGTCGGTAGAGGTTGAGGGAGATCTCCATTGATGTATCCCAGCTTGTCTTTGCCCGTGATATACATCTCGACAACCTAAGACCATAAGCCATAGTTGGTTTCATTCAACTTAATTGCAATCTGCGATGAAGATGAATCATTCTGCGGTGTCGAGATAGGAGGAGAAGGGTTTTGAGTCAGAATCTCAGTCAATTTAATGGTCAAATTCTCCAAAAGTGCTTTTGTGATCGAATTCCCTCCTTGATTTTGGTGGGGAATCACTGCTCCTGTAGGATTCTGATCCGCCATGAGTCTGTGCGTACAGTACTCACTGAGAGCGGGATCGCCGTAATCGGGGATTGCTGTACAGTACTCACTGAGAGCAAACCCTAGCTCTGATACCATGTAAGACAGAGAGTTTAGAGGAAAAAAATCGTTCCTTGATTTTTGTATATTCACTTATGCAATTACAATGACCTAGAGATATAAATACATATACACAGAAGAAGGAAAAACCCCTATAAGGCATCAACTCTAATAAAGGAAAATACAACTCATACACAATTTACAGCTCATTCCCCACATAAGAATGAAACTTTCTTTGAACTTTGAAATTTTCGACTCTTAATCTTGTCTCATGCTCTTCGGTACCTTTGTCTCTTTTATTACTCCTCCACTTTCAATATTACCCATTGGACAATCATCACTTTCCAATCAACCCATTGGACAAGATTGCGATGAAGAAAATTGAGTAGCCATTGAGAGATAAATTTAGAAGTTTAGGTTCTATAAGTAGAGTTCTTTATTTTGGAAGACAACTTGTCTATTCTAAGAGAGAAATCCAAGTTAGATCACTAATGTTGTAAAAAATGATTTGCGTCTAAGTTTGTTGCTTCTGATACTCTCCTCAAAGTTTGAGCTCATCTTGCATCAGCATCTAAGCTCGTTTTGAGACAGTGTTTTGAGCTCAAATACTCTTTGAATATGAAGATTCTAAGTCTCAACATTCTCTGAGTGTGAATAGACTTCGCCTAGAGTTTGAATGTGACACTCACAATTTCAGTTGTCTATAAGATAAAATATTAGATTTTCGAGAATTGAGAGACAAAATTTGGACATCGCATTGAAAGGCGTGAAATTGGCAGTTTGTCATCAAAGTGCTAAAGAAAGGGCAAATTGGAAATTGCCATCTCGCCCATCTTTACTAGAACCATCGGCTAGAGAGGTTAGTAATTTTTAGCGAGGCTGAAAATTTTTTCGGGGCATTCCGAGTTATTTTCTGATCGCGATTAAGCCAAATCAGCACCGATTAAGCCCCTACCGGTCCTGAAATTTCACGAATTCGAGAAATATCTACGTTCGGATCATCTTTTTGAACCATTGACATCTTTGATTGAAATTATAATGCCCAAGCTCTATCAGTCCAAAAATTCACTGATAGTCCAAGAATCAATCAATTCGTTCAGCTTTAGGCGCTTTCGGGTGAATAATAATTTTCAATAATGAACCCTAGGGATAATTCTGCTCTTTCTCTCTCTTTCTTCCATTATTATCATCAGAACCTCTCTCTCTCCTCTCTCTAGAATTTTCGGATTTCTCTTTCTCTCTCCCTGCTGAATTCCAGCTTCTGCCACCAACTTTGATCGGCCGCCGACGAAATCCGGCCGTGGATTTTCATGATTTTGGATATGTTGTACTCCTATCCGAGGTGAGTTCACAGAACTTTGAATCACTCCGATTCGAGGCGTTTGATCTTCCAAATCTGCTTCGCCGTGTCAGTTGACGAATAGTCTTTTTATACCCGAATTTCATATAGGGCTCACATGAAAATGTTGACCCCACGACCCTTAGAGCTCATGGTCATGTGAAAATATTGATTTCCAGCTTGAGAAACCATCCCGTTCGGCCCTTGACAGCCCCAGTTTGAACGAAATCCATCGGAACCCCGTCGTGCTTTTTTGGTCGCCGCCGTGCGCCGCTGCCTTCCACCGCTTCTTAGCTTTGTTTCAGCCTCGATTAGGTAATTTATACCCTATTTCCGATTAGAATATTATACATGCCATGGATTACTCTAGGGTCCGATTTGAGGTAAATCGGTTAGGAAAAAATTGCCGGAATTGGCGTATTTGTGCAAATCGATTCTGTGAAGTGGCTGTGGTGTATTATTTGGGCTTGATATGTTGCTGTCTTGACTGGATATAGGCTATTGTGGGATTGGAGTGGGTCCACGAAATTCGGGTATCGAAAAATGGATTTTGGGAGATTTAGGGCGCGCATGACAACCATTCTATTCCAGAAATGATTTCTGGAATAGAAATAGAATTTTCTATTTCTGCCAGAAACAAAAATTTTTTGTTTCTGGTTTTAGGCCAAAATCTGTTTCTGGAATAGATTTTTGTTTCAGAAATAGAAAAACAGATTTGCGTTGCAAACGAGTTTCTGTTCCAAACCTATTTCTGGAATATGTTGGAACAGAAACAGAGAAATAGAAACGGTCACATGCGCACCCTTAGTGCAAAAACGGGCCAAATAGTGTTCTGAAATTACTGTTCACGACCCACGAATACTGTTCACGTGCTGCCCAATTTGATTTTTGGTTTGAAAACGACAAGTTTTGTGGTCCCATGTCGATCGAGTATCGAAAATGGATTTTTGGAGCATTTTTATGCAAGAACCGAACCCAAGCAATATTTTATCTTACTGTTTCAAATATTTGGAGCCCGTATTCGTGTTCAAAAATAATATTTGACGATGGATTGGATTTGTTTGATTTAAATGCCTGATTATTTATATTGAGCCAATGATTGGCTGTTATTTGAAATCTTGAGATTGTGGTCCGAATTGGACTTGATTGATATTTTCTGGCCCTGCGATTTTGAATACTTGAGTGAGACCACGAGTGGGGTCTGAGGGTGTTGGCATTTGAGAAGGGATTAGAGTTAGCTTGCTGAGATTTGTTCTTATAGGTGATTGCCCTTATTTTCAGACCCTAGAATATAAGTATGGCAGGGATACTACAAGATTTAATATCCAGATGCGGAGTACCCAGTTAGCAAGGACAATTGATGGTGAATCGATGGTTGTTAATGAATGTGGTCGCTTGGGTTATTTGTTGTTGTAATCTTTGTACAAGGTGACATTCAAGTGTAATATGATTAAGATTATGTAATATATGAAGTGTTATGGTTGCACTAGTCATTGCTCATTCGTTGTCAGAGTAAGGTATCGCTTCCGTTAGCGTTAATTGGATATTAAGGTTTCTAGTCGGCGACAGTCCGGGGATGTCGCATGTATCGACCGTCATTGTGCAGAGTCGCGCGCTCATGGAGGTTCGGAGCGTGACATTGAATACATCCATATTACTCCAGTGATATCCAAGTCACATACGATATCCATGAAGTAAATATCCAAAGCTTCAGATGTAATATCCATAACTTTAAATGCAATATCCAAAACTTCGCATCAGCTTCCATCTTCTAGTCCCTCCAAGGATATAGGCAATTGCAGCTCTACCTCGCTACTCACTATCCAAGGGTCCATCGAAACTTTACCGAACTTCCTGATTTAGGCTTGTTCACATGCTATTTAGGTACTTCTAGCTTAAAGGCACCTCTATGATCAATTTCTTATTCACCATTGATAGAGAACTCATAATTTTCGGGACAGTCTATTAAGACAAACAATATCTACATAATAACTTAAGCATCTTTCACCTGGTTCTACTTAAGCAATAAGCATATTAGTAGCTTTGATTATTTTGTCATCTTCAAAAACATCATAAGAGATTTTCCTAACAATGAGTTGCTAAAAAAATGCAAATAACAATTTGTAAACATAAAAAAGGTTGGCAAATTAAAATAAAAAACCAAACATGTCAAGAAGTAATTCATTTTAGAGTTGGTTAAAGCAATACTTTGTGGTAATCATCTCTAAAAGAGTTACTAAATATAAGATGTTGCTCGGCAAGGCAAAAAAAAAAAAATGGTAACTCAATAGAAAAATTGATTAATTAAAAAATTTAAACATTAGTAGGAAACTCACATGAAAACTGATGACACACAACTTAGTTTAATATGACAAAAGCTGGTAAATTAATCCAATCTAAATGGATAATCTCGTGTAAGAGTTAATGAATCCGAACCTTTGAAAACTTATGTAAAAAAAAAAACTTATGTAAATGGAAATAGATAGATTAGTACAAAATTACTGACTTCCAAACTATAAAAAGTAGTTGGTAAATTTTTTTAACACTTTTGAATACATATTAAATTAAATTTACTAGAGAAAGAGCAAACCCGTTGTGCGTGTAGAAAAGTGATTAAAAAATTTAAATTCATAAAATGAAAAAAAGTAAGTGATATTCTTGGCATTATCTGATAATATCGAGACTACCTAATGGCGTTTATCCTAATTAGGAAACTTATATTGTAACGACAAAGCACGAAGTACATCTTTCCAAGAATCCTGAATAAACCCTAAAATTCTACTGATACTCCAAGATTTTGATACAACTTACATATATTGTTGAAGGGAAATGCTTTCTTAATAGTACTATCAGGGACGGAACAATACATATATTGTCGAAGGGAAATGCTTTCCTAATAGTACTATCGGGACGGTACAATCTCAATCATGAGATCCACACATCATTATCACTTGTTTTATATAAGTACTCATGATTGAGAGATCGTGTAATAAAAAATAACTCACAGTACTGACAGACTGTGAAGCTAGCAGATTCCTTGAATTATTGAATATATCATCATGACAGCTTTAAAGTAACTTCCAATTTGAGAATATTTGATTTTATTTTGTAAGGACTTTATATTTTGCTTATATATTCACATACTTGTAAATTTCATAAGCTATGAATTTCAAGGGGCGACAAGGAGGGAGAAGAAGTCGACATGGAGAGAAGTCCCGATCAAAGCAATCTCCCCTCCGCGACTGTTGCTTTCTCTGAAGAACCCAAAGCTAGATTGGGGCATCATTGTGTCTTTCCATATTGAAGGACATGGGATTGAATAAAGAGCAGGGATGAGTCCGACCAACGCAACAACATGGGCAGTCGAAGAACATTCAAGCTAGTTCAAGTTCATGGCCAAGTCCACCAATTTATAGGCCGCGATGTGATCAGCAACACTCGATGGCCGGACTCTACCCACGTTGGCCCTACCCTCCGGTAGTTCGGATGGTGAACACGCTCATCAACTCGATCGGAGAATGCGGCCAGCCATTTCGAGAAGCAACCAACAACAAGTGGCACCATCGGCATTCAGAGCCGGCTGCTCGTGAACAAAGCTAACTTTTTAAAATCTATCCTGCCCTGCTCAAGAAGGGCGACGACATGGAGCTGGCAATACTGGTGAGGACGTATAATCCGGCACGGAATGCGTATCCTGTGACGCTCAAAATTTGATGCAGTCGGTCGCACGTAATCACAAGTGGATGGAAGTTATTTGTTAAGGAGAACCAATTCGAGGTTTCGTATATCGTTAGGGTATGGGCGTTTCGCGACGTCCGGACCTGAGAATCATGCCTTCTGATTCTAGTAGAAGGCCGAAAGCGCCGGAGCCGACTGAAAAGGAGAAGAGACATGAAGTGAAGGACCAGGGTACTTCAAGTTGAAGCCAGTACTAAAGGTTCTATTCTTTGGCTAGGTTTGATGGGGTTTTCGCAGTACATATTGCGTTTATTTTCAGTTTACTTATTATTATTACTATTATTACTATTATTATTTTCGTGTCAAGAAAACTTAAGTAGCTCGGTCCATGAAATTGGTTCCATCAAGCTTCACGTGATCAGTGGCTTGTTTTCAACAAGTCATGAATTGGTCCCACCAAGCTTTTTTTTTTCAAGCAAAAAAAAGAATGCCATGTTCTTTAATTGCCTGTTGTTTGTCAAAAAAAAAAAAAAGATTCATACCGTGCAAAGAATACTTTACTTTCTTCTCGGTAATTTGAATAGTGAGTAGATTGAAGAAACTAAATAGGGGCAAATTCAAGCAATTGGGGTTTTCTACTTACAACAAATGTAGGCGTTCAAGAGGGAGGTGAGGCCATGAATTGTCTGTGCGAGGAACGGCCAGAGGTGCGTAGTGAGTCAACGGGAGCTGAGAGTGGACAGAGAGACGAGACGAGACGACTAGCGAGCGACATTAGGGATATAGGATTTTTAATTTCTCTTAAAAATTAGTTATATTACCAATCTTAGTCCGATGGGCGGGTGGACGGTTTTACAACGAAATCGGGATCCGAACTGATATCCATCGGTTCTAGTTTATAGCAAGTGAGAATCAAACCTGTTCCGTTGGAACCCACTGGTTCGGTCCGGCTCTAAGCGGTCCGGACGGTTTCCGGCTTATTTGTGCGTCCCTAACTATTCGTCTCAATGGATGTGACGCATAAAAGTTGTGGTGGAGCCTGTGCAGCTAAAATAAATCCAAGTATTGTCATCTTTTTAATTTCAGGAAAAGGAAAGTGCACCAAGTTTTGAAAATTTAGTAGACCTGCGCGGTACAAAGAAAAAGTCACGCGTCCGAGAAAAATTATCTAAAAAGTCTTGAAACTATAGTACTTCGAGTAATTTAATCTTAAACCTTTTAATTATGTTAATTTACTTACAAACATTTTGGCGATTTGTCAATGTAAACGGGCCAATTTTGATATGGAATCGCTAACATGGGCATTGATAAGCTTACAAGGCATGGCTGCGCAATGCAAATGATGTTTGCAATTTTTTGTCTTTTCCTCCATTGGCTAGGGCTCCGACGATTGTTGGGCCACGGGCAGGGCTTCATGGCCCTCCATAGTGGCGGGTGAGGGTCGTTGAGCCTCGGCCAGTGGCCAGCGGATAGTGGGAAAAATGAAAAATAAAATAAAATTTTTATATATAGTTCAAAGACTTTTTATCAAAACTTGCCAAAATTATCCACATTAGTACATGCCATGCCATGTCGAATGACCGATATCCATGTCAGTAAATTTCAATAGACATTGGTTAGAATGAATAGAATGGCATATTGTTTAAAGATTCAAGATAAAATTGACATAATTGAAAGGTTTAGGATTGAATTGGTCATTCAATATGTTTAAAACTCTTTGGACAATTTTCCAATGCTTCAGTGAAATCTGATCGGTTAAGAGGCTAATAAAACGAAGTTGCCCATAGATATATAATATATATATATATATATATATATATATATATATATATATATATATGAATTTTGTATGTTGCTGTGTTAAATGCATCGTAATTTTGACAAGAGAATTTACACAGAAAAAGGTATTAGGATCCAATTGAGCGGCACTAGTGAGAGATAGCATCACAAGGAAGAAATTTCTAGCTGATTGAAGCAGGGATAGCCTCCACGTAACTAACATGGCCGTCTTGAGCAAAACAAACTCAAGCTCTACTTAGCCCTACCTAAGACGGAGCAGCACCGCTTGCCCTATCCTATGGTCTCGAGGCAAGGAGCTGAGTTTACGAGGCAGTGAGTTTCATTAGAGGGTTGGGGAGCTTTGAGCTAGGCTGCTGCTACGATGCTTGAGGTGTGGAAGTGAACCGATCCAGCTTTTGTCCTTGAGCCAGTTGATGGAATTTTCTAGTTTTGCTTTAGCTGTAAAACAGATAAAAGATGGAAGAAATTTTTCCTGTCTTTGACATTGATCAGATGTGCCAGACTTATACAAAAGATAGGCTTGAATTTAGCCAATGAAAATGCCTACAAAATATCTACTGAATGGCTATTACCTAGAATCATGGAAACAAACCAAATATACAACAGATCAACCAGCTGTACAAGATATGTATACGCTAACATTAGCGAATGAGAAGCTTCAACAAATGAGAGTTTGGTGGAACCGGTGAACCACGCGAGCTGCTTAGGTGCGTGGGACAGAGGACTATAGTACCTGCTAGCGCAGCTTATGCAGTGGAAGGGAAGGAGCCTAAATCGACCTCCTTATTTTCTTTTTTAAGAAAAGCAGTACAAAGAGATTAGACTCTCGAATGAGACTAAGCAACCACCGACAAAGGCCGTTTGGGAAACCTCAGCTACGTGAGAGATCAATGAGACATCGAGATGTAGGAATTCAGAAATCAATGCAGTAGCTTCAAAAAACGTTTGGAGCTCCATGAGGCTCTAAAGCGCAATCATCGCATCATGCCTCTGAAGATGAAGAATCAGCAATAGAGAGGAAGGGAGGATTAAATGAATCCTTCCTCCCTTTCTATCGTGCGAGAAGTCGTGCATCGAGTGAGTCAAGCTAAGTTTCCAAGCAGAGGTAAAGAAGAAGTGCCATCGTTTAATCGGAGAATTCGGTTCACCACCTGCGGAGAAGGGCCATAAGCAGGTCTTCTGTCTGTTCGATACTATTAGTCACTAGCGACTTGAACTTGAGGATCACAACGATGATAGAATGGAAAATGTTGAAGAAACCACCCACTAGTAGGGATATGGGTGGAGTCTCGCTCAGTAAAGAGAGTGTAGATTCGTATAAAAGGATAAGAGCCTTTATTTACTTGATATCAAATTTATTAGAAGCTGTCCTAAGACATTCTAAACCTTGCCACCTCACAATCGTGGCGAATTAAATACGTATAGAATGACCGAACGTAATTCAAATTCCAACTTCATCTTCAATGCCTTAGTAGTCTTGATAAGGCCGAACATTCCCCACATCTTACATCAGTCATTGACGATTGCTTTCGTAGTATGGTTTTTGTTCGCTGTCCATTGGTAAAATAATCATATATAAATGTAGATAGAGAAAGAGGCTAAGCTAAGCCTACGTAAGGCTATGGGAACAGCTTTTTTGTCTGCTTTCAGCTATGCTATATAGATGCGCTACCTTGTGAATTGAAAACCTTTCTATTTGAGGGACCGAGCCAATGAGAAGGCTTCCTTCTCACCTTCTTTCTCTCATATTTCCCCCCCGTCTTTTTGGTGGATCTTCCGAGGAGAAAGGGGGCTTAGCGGAAAAGGATGATTCATTCGTATCAACAAGAGAGTCCAACTCATTGCCAGAATCTAATTGGCAATTTAATGGGATAATTCACCAATTGTAAAATTGGAAAGTCACTGATTAAAACTGTAAGATTGTCCTTTCAAGGGTTTAGGATGGTAGATTTGTAAGCATGGTGATAACCTCTAGGAAAATTGTCCAAAAAATACCAAATCTATTGTACAACGATCAATTTAGTCCTAAACTTTCAATTCTGCCAATTGAGTATTAAACCAGATTTGTTAATTTAGTCCTAAATCTTTCACTTGTGTTAATTTAGTCTTAAACTTTTTAAAGTTTTGTCAACTAATTTTGCCAATTTAGTCCTAAAACTATATTAGCAGAAATGACTACTTAAACAAATTATCAAAGATTTAGAACTTTGGCAAATCTTCAAAAATTTTAGGACTAAATTGATACAATTGAAAAGTTTAGGATTAAATTGGCAAATCATTAAAATGTTTAGGACTATATTGGCACAATTGAAAGGTTTATGACTAAACTGATCGTTGTACAATAGGTTTAAAGCTTTTTGGACAATTATCCTCACAACTTCCTTTCTAATAATGCATGTTGTCAATTATTTTAAATGATAAATTCTACTAATGTGAATTGGAATATTTTACTTTGAATGTTGAATTCCTTAAAACACACTGATAACTTACTAACGGTTTTGACTTTTGCAAATTTCTCATTTTGTTGGGAGCTTACTTCTCTAAAAGCGAGCCTAAACTCGTAAATTACAAACTTCACTAGTCACTTACTAATTTCATTTATCATATTGTCTTTTAGGTAGATTTCTAAAAAGGATCATAACATACTATTGTAAAATGTGGTCGCTATGTTGGCAACATGGAAAAATTACCAAAAAAGTCATAAAACATATTGTAATCGTGTCGACTCAGTTTTAATTTTTTTTGGCTAATTAATTGAGTCCTAAACCTTTTGTATTTGTGTCAATTTAGTCCTTTTAGCCAAAATTGGCCAGAAATCGTTGACATAGACGCCATCCCTCTGTCAGCTATCCCACACGGTACCACTGCTGACATGAAATTTTTTTAGTTTTTTCTTAAATTCTTCTGTTTTTTTCTTTTATTTTCTTTTTATGTTAGTACTGACAAGAGGTCACTGACCGAGGCTCGGTGTCCCCGATAGCCATTGGGAGAGGGCTCACGGCCCTCGCTAAATGCAGCAAGGCCTTAGCTAGTGGCCAATGAGGGATCACAAGCCCTCAACCAATGGCTGGTGGCCTCATGTCGACCATTAACAAGAAAAAAAAAAAAAAAGCAAAAAAAGATAGAAAAAATAAAAAAATTCCAAAGAAATTCCATGTCAATGCCGTAGTGTCACGTGGGATGGCTTGCGTCCACGTCACTAATTTTTGACTAAAATTGGCCCAAAGAACTGATTAGCACAAATGAAAAAGCTTTATAAAATGAATAAATTTAGGACTAAATTGGTATAATTGCAATAGATTTATGACTTTTTTAGTAATTTCCATTTGTTACATTGCGAACTTGTAATCAAATGTAATGCTTGTTCGTGGTTGAATATAAATTGGTAAATCCGTCATTAGTTACTAATTCTAGTAGTAACATTCGGTTTGACATATTATACTCTAGATAGATCAATAATTCGCTGGCGAACTTGATGCAATGAATTCTTTACATTGTTGGTAAATTACTAATGGCAAAGCGAGCCCACAAGTTGCAGTCGCGAAACCTACCAACAATCCAATTTCTCAAGAAATCTCACGATACAACGATCCGCAAAAGATTGTCGGTTTTTCCCTACGGAACATTAGACTTGTCCTAAAATTTTGCGTTCCACCCAGCTTCGAGGCGATTGCGAGAGAATTTATAATAGGCATGCGCTAGAAACCGATTGTCACCTAACAAGTATTTCTTTGCCTAAGTTAGATCTAGTGAATAATCTGTAACTTTATTCACATAATCACTGAAGAAAGAGGCCTAGCACGGATTAAAGAGGCCTAGCACGGACAAACTTCTATCGCGTGGACCACGCATGTGCTGTCTTAATCTCTCAAGCGGGTGTCCTCTTATCTCCTCCACTTTGACTTTGTCTCAAGCTCCTATCATCCTGCATGTGGCCCCTCTAAAACCCATGGCGATCCATATCGGTTTTTTGTGTATGTTGCTCACAGATTTGGTCTTTTTTTCCTTTAGGGTTGTGATGAGATCGCTGCTTTAATGGTGGTTGGATGTCTGGACATTTGTTGCCGACCATGACTTCTACCTCGTTTGTTCTTTTGTTGTTTATTTTTTTCTTTGATTGATTGTCCACTTCCTTGGCCAAGAAGTTAAAAAAGCATTTTGGTTCCCATGATGTTGGGCTAGTGCATTAAGCTAATTGGAGCATTTTAGATCTGTTTTTACCGTTTCTATATTGGAATTCATATGGTTTAACCAAATCTCAAATGCACGCTTGTTGTTTCTTCTTGGACATGTGTGCAAATTGAATCTCATTACAGCCGCTGCGATTCCTTAAGTTTAAATCGTTAAAGAATGACTCGTATTGTGCTTGTATATCTCATTGGAATGGATAAATATCCTTCTTTTGATTTACCTCATTAGAACATTTTCTGGAAGAAGAAAACAAAAACATCCTTTTTTCACCATTTTTAGACTCACCTTAATCAGGTGAGCTGAGCACCCATGTGCTCTGAAAATGAAATTTGCAAGTCACAAATTATGCATTTAAGGGATACTGTATTAGCTCAATTAGGTCGATTGACTTTATCATCGAGTGGTTGAGTAGGGTTCGGGATTAGACTGATTAAATTTTTTTTTCCATTTTTAAGGGATATCAATTATCAATAACAATAACTCAATCAAAACACAATTATCTCGAGCCCAAGAGAGAAAAAAAAATTTTTGTTATGTTTAATATCTTTAGTTTTGATCTATATCCATCTCCATTCTCCCTTTATTCGAGTTGTTTTTTCTTAGCCAAAATTGCCTGACGCTATTTAACAGTATATTCACGCGTACCTATACAGATAGATTCACAATATATGCTATAAAATATACGGGCATGCCGGCTATGCCGCTGCTGGGAGTATTTAACAAAGTACAGATAGCACCTAAAATAGGCGTGGGCTATAGCGTAATCTACTGGTGCTATGGCAATGCTAAAGACTGGATAAAGGTCTGACTTTGTGAAGAGAGAGTAGTTGCACTAGAACAAACAGTTTCACGTTTCCTGATTATTGTTAGACTAAGGTGTTTAGAATGCCTACTTCCTCTTATCAATTGATTTAGTCGTTGGGGATGGTTGAAGCGACATATTGAAATCAGAGCAAGGAAAAACACAAGACAAAAAACCAGTAAACTTCCAATATTTTTCATCAAGTCAAAAGCCGAAACTCTTGTGCCATCATCAACCTCAACCACCTCCTGTCATAGGGCACGAAATGGCCTTTTTAATATTGGGGCAGACAACAGAAACTGCCTAGAAACAAACCCGGAAAACCAGAGACCTCAAACCACCCCCATTTAAAAATGCTCAAAAGGCTTTTGTTTCCAGAATTTCTTGTCAGAATGTCAGGGCAAACAGCATAAAATCCTGGGCAAAAGTTGGAAACATTCCTAGCACTCCCAGATGAATCAAGTGCTGCCCTTCTTTTCACTCCTTGATCTCCTGTTCTTACAAGTTCAGGCACAAAACTCATATGGCCAGGACAGTCTCCCATCTCATCACAAGACAGGGTGTCCAATTTCCAGCCCAGACGATAGATACAATATATATATACAATAATATCAAAATAATATGGGGGCGGCTACGCCGCTGGGGGTATATAACAAAATGGGGATAACACCTAAATAGGGCTGTGGGCTAGCGTAGGCTAGGTGCTATGGCGCCTAAAAAAGGCTGGGAAAAGGCTAAAAAACTGGTGAAGGAGTGGCGATAGAACAGACAGTATAAAGTTTCAACCGAACATTTTGATTATAGTTTTACTATGGTTACTTACTCTTTTCTCCTGATTCTTCTTATTGATTTAGTTTTGGGGGGGGGGGGGGAAAATGGCGACAAAATGAAAGGGCAAGAAAAAAAAAAAAAAAAAAAAAAAAAAAACAATATTTTTCATCAAGTCAAAAAAGCCGAAACTCTTGTGCCCATCCAAACCTCAACCACCTCCTGTCATAGGGCACGGATGGCCCTTTTTAATATTTGGGCAGACAACAGAAACTGCCTAGAAACAAACCCGGAAAACCAGAGACCTCAAACCACCCCCATTTAAAAATGCTCAAAAGGCTTATGTTTCCAGGCTTTCTTGTCAGAATGTCAGGGCAAACAGCATAGAATCCTGGGCAAAAGTTGGAAACATTCCTAGCACTCCCAGATGAATCAAGTGCATGCCCTTCTCTGGGCCTCACTCCTTGATCTCCTGTTCTTACAAGTTCAGGCACAAAACTCATATGGCCAGGACAGTCTCCATCCTCATCACAAGACAGGGTGTCCAATTTCCAGCCCAGCCTCGCAGTCGTCATCAGCATACTCTCTCTGATGTTCTCCATCACCTTCATCCTGCTAGTGTATGCCAAGTTCTGCCACCGGGCTGGGCGTGCTACTGCCGGCAGCGGTGATCGAGAGAACCCCGCGGTGCTCACGCAGTCGAGGTCGAGGTTCTCGGGCATCGACAAGACCGTGATCGAGTCACTGCCTTTCTTCAGGTTCTCCTCGCTCAAGGGATCGAAAGAAGGGCTCGAGTGCGCGGTGTGCTTGTCCAAGTTCGAAGACATTGAGATTCTCCGGTTGCTCCCCAAGTGCAGGCATGCGTTCCACATCGATTGTATCGATTACTGGCTCGAGAGGCACTCGAGCTGCCCGCTGTGCCGGCACAAGGTCAGCGCCGAGGACCCGGCGAGCTTCACCTATTCGAATAGCATGAGGCTGATGAGCCAATCTGATATGAGACAAGATTCCAACTTGGAGCTATTCGTTGAGAGAGATGTGGGGATTCAAGGATCATCATCGCGGTTCAGCATCGGGAGCAGCTTTCGGAAGATTTTCAAGAGCAACAAGGAAGAGGAGATCCAAGAAGAGGCAGAGAATAGGAAGATCCTGCACAAGCTCAACCACAAGATCATAGCATCCGACGTCGTCCTCAAGAACCGGTGGAGCAACGTGAGCTCTTCCGATCTAATGTACCTAAATTCAGAGATGCTAAACGACCGCTCGAGCAATAGATTCTCTTCCCTAGAACTAGAAGTTGCCGAACAAGTCGACATGATGGTGGCGCGGACGTTCGAGAGTGGCGAGATAATGAAGACAAAGGAGGAGATGGATAGGAAGAGATTGTTTGAGAGCAAGTTGACCTCAATTGACAAGAACAGTTTGGTCTCGGTCCCAGGGCATCCTTCCTGGTCCCCCGTAGATGCTGGTCAGCAATCGAAGACCATGTCGCCAGCGGATAAGAGATCGATGTCGGAGATAACTGGCGTGTCGAGGTTCGGAGATTCGAGTACAAGGAATAGACACAGAGAGATGTCTTCCCTGGAGGGTGGGGATGCTAAGAAAGAGAGGATGCGGCAGATTTGGCTGCCAATTGCCAGGAGGACAGTTCAGTGGTTTGCCAATAGAGAAAGAAGGTCTCAAGACACCCACAGCCCAACGCAGACTACAGTACCAGATGTGTAAAGTTTGCTGACCCATTCGCCAAATACTCTTTTTCATTTTCACACACTCTTTCCTTTTGTGGAAGCTCTTCCTGGGTCTCTTTTCCGCCTCAGGATTATGCCTTTTACGATTTGAATACCGAGAAAATCTCCAGTGAATCAACATTTGAAATTGCTCCTGAAGTTAATTGAATCAGTTGTCTGCAGATTTAAGATAACTAGTTTGATGCAACCATTTGATGTTGGCCAGCAGTTATGACTCCTAAACTCTGTTTCTGCTGAGGACAGATGCAGCAAACATGCCACAGTCTGAAAACTGAAACCTTTAGAGCACCGCAAAGGGAAAAAGACACCCAAAACCCGAAACGCAACGCCGGAAAAGGGAACTGAAAACCCGAAATCTGATTTCCGCCCTTTCTTTCTTCTCATTGAATTCAAATTTCTCGAAACTTTCTGGTGTACCTTCCTCCATGAGAGCAGGCAATGAAAGCAAAGCAGCTTAGGGGACGAGAACCTATGATCCACCCTGGTTTTGCGAAGCATGTTCCCTCTCGATTTCACAAGCGTCTTCTCGGTCAAGGGGACCATCAGCATCTCATTGTCTTAATCATTAATTCCCCCCTGAAGTTACATTAATTATATGCAGCTCGAAAGCAAGGGCTAAATTAGGAAATTGCTCTCTCGAAACAAAGGAAGATTGCTGCAGGTCACTAACACTTGGAATTAATATTCAGGTAGCTCAACTTCTTCCGCTGAAGAAACAAGCCCATTTGGTACACCGTCTTCACTTTTTGACTCAATCCTTCTGATTTTGTTTTTTCTCAACGCGCTTAAACTTCTAAGTTAAGATGATTATCTTTTGAGTCTGCCCATCGATCTATCCGCATAGTCACTAGAATATCGATTTTGTGTTCGGTCAAAGCAAAAACTAAAGAAGCATAACTAATTATCATATCGAAAATTTACTGTGCCAACTGGACAGAATTTTTTTTTTGTCGAACTAGACTTGAGTTCGATAGATGCAAAGAGTGACTAGAAAAATAAATATAGGAATGCATAAGTGACGGTCCTTAATCTACTGTGAGAATAACAATCTATTTTAGACAAAAATAAATAGATTATGGATAATTGTAAATTGTTGTGGGGTTCATTCCTTTAAGAATTTGTAACTCACGATATGTTGTTACTCCCATAGTGGCCCAAAAATTGTTATGCTAACAAAACCCAAAACAGAATATTGGATTGTTGGATCAGCTTGGATGCTCAAAGGTCTTGACCTCAGAATGTGCAAGACCTAATTTGCATAATAATTTAGGTCAAAGGCATTTTACTGTGAAAGTTCAATTATCAGTAGACCTATCAAAATGAGTCATAAACCAATTTATTAACCCATATATAATGGGTTGAGTTATTATATGTGTTGGCTATATTCAATAAATGAGTTTGAATATATTATGCGTGTTAAATGAGTCATAAATAGATCGTAAATTGATCATAAATGGTTTAACAACCGATTTAGATGCAACATCCTCTATGGCACTCTCTTTATTCTCTCTCGCCATCACTAAATCTCACACTTGTTCGCTTCACATTCTCACCTCAGTTTGGGTATGACTTTTCCTAAATTGGACTAAATATGTAAGTATTTTAGAAATATTGACCGGATTGGGCACGTGACCCAGATTTGCATTTCAAATAAATTGATCAAAACAAGTTAAATCGTTCTATTTGGATCCGAACATTTTCTATCCGACTCACGCATTTCACGAGTCTAACCATAAGTCATGAAGAGCCCCCGCTCGATTTCATCACGCACGCAAAGGAAGACGCCCGTTATCTTCTCTTCTTTCCCTAAAAATTAGTGCTTCGCCGTGGATCGGATTTCGCATGCCACTGAGTGCACGAGATTAGTCACTTCTTAAAACGAAAGAACGAAAAGGGAAAAGAGAGAAGTGTGGTATCATGTGAATCCGTGGCGTGGGAGTTGTTGAAGAACCGAAAGCAACGTGAATTGACGTAAGAGATGAGCGCTTTCTTTCTTCCTTTGTCTTGTCTTCGCCTTGAGGAATCCCCCAAACCCACCCATGATGCATGATCGCGCACGTTTTGCGCCAAGTCCCTCGCAAGCCGTCGGCCTAAAAAGACATAAATGCATTGGACAGCGCTGTTCATCTGCAACTGCTCAATTAAATCTAATTTGTTCCGATTCAATTCAATTTAATTTAATTCAATTTTGATTGGATTTTTTTTATATATGTTCTTGGCCGCAGGGAATGCATTTAGAAAACCCTAAAAAATAATGCAAGTGGATTTAATCTGCTCGCTATTTTTTAATCTGATTTTACCGCTTGCTTGTTGTGCTTGGCCTTACTCCACCGTTTTATGCGGTCTTTTCAGTTGGTAATATATGCTTATACGAATGAGTGACGTTGTTGGCAGGTCTGCTCCTGTCCTTTTCACGCTTTTGTATAGTAAATTCTCTCGATCGACAATAGGACGAGTATCTTTTGGCCCTAAATCCCAGTATTGTTTTGACAGTTTGAGCCGTTTGCTAAGGTGATCCGTGTTATTTCAGTTACAGTCCCTATGCTTTAGGGTAATCACGGGAGTAGTCTAGCAGCCGGAAGTTGTCTT
>JAGVVM010003132.1:0-28936 GCA_019149425.1 Psidium friedrichsthalianum
GGATTATGGAGATGTGAATTTAAATTACGGTAAGCATTTAATTGATAGATGGTACTAATTTCTTATAAATCGTAATAAATAAGAAACTGCAGAAATAAAAAAGGATGAATAAATAATTGGAATCACGGTAAGCATCTAATTGATAGATGAAACTAATTTATAAAGGATATAGCTTCCATTATCAAAATTAATATTTATAAATGTTAATCAAATATGTTTAATAAAAACACAAATCAATTGTTTCAGGAGTAACAATTCTTTTTCATTATCCTTCATTTTCTGAATTATTGATAATTGTCGAATGCGTAGGAAATTGTTAAGAAACTAAAGAATTACTTAACAAGACCAAAAACTACAGAAATCTTGGAACAAAAATGAGGTTAACGAGACGGGGGGAGGGGGCGTAGAGAGAGAGAGAGAGAACGAGCTGGTCAAACTTTCAGTTCAGTTGGCAATGGCGATGGCTTGAAGCTGCGTGATTCTCCTTCAGAGACAGAAGCAATCTCAGAGCAAAAATGAACAACCGGTCTCGATCGCACGCGATCGTGTCCAACTTCGTCTCTGTGCACCCTCACGAGACCTCTCCTCTCTTCCATTCTTCCTCCTGCTTCTTCTTCGTAAGTTCCCTTCTCCCCCCTCCCCATCCCCCTCGTCAACGGCCACGGCGGCGTTGGTTTTTCTGTCATCTCGTGTCTTCGCTTGACGTGTTATCGTTTTTGAGTGCGCTGATTATTGATCTCTCCGCCGAATCTGCGACTGCTGCAGATTCTGAGCGCCTACTTCGTGGTGCTTCCGCTGCGCGACGATGGCGCGATCTCTCTCGGACTGTCGAATCTCCCCGGCCTTTTCGCCGGGTCGTTGGCGCTCACTTTGGTCGCTGCCCCTGTTTCGACTCTCATCTTCTCTTTGCCCAATCTTTCTAAAGGCAAGGTGTTGTATGTCCTTCTATTTGAGCCTTCCGTGTTCCTTCATTCTCTTTGTTTGGCATTGGTGATTTATGTTGGTTCACACTGATTGATGACGAAATGAGCGACACGAGAGAGTCCTCGAGTTAGATTATGCGCACGCGCGCGTGTTGTAATGTTGTAGCTTCGTAGGGATGGGGATTCGAATCAAGAAAATGTGAGAGTTGTATCTGGACTCAACTTTGGCAATCAGCTTGGACTCTTTTCCTTTTTGTTCAACTTACTCAGATGTCTATTCCTTCTAATTAGATCTGACATATATTCTTCTTTAGGTAGTTACGACGTGTTCAAATATTTCGGCTCTTAGATAATCAGGTTCTTTTTGAAATTTCAGGCTCTGGTTTTTATTCACAGGTTCTTCAGCATATCACTTGTCATATTCTTCACTCTATGGCTATTTTCCTCACCTGGGTTTTCACTATCGATATGGAAGGTACAAGGGAGAATTCTGGGTAGTATTTTCATCATACGGTAAATTATGATACAGTCTCCTGTATGTTAAATCTGATCTAAGGCTAGTTTTTTACTTTTGTTCTTTAGGGGTCCATTGGTTTGTCCTCTACAACGGATGAGGAGGCAGGAGTTGACATCAATCATGCCACTCCTTCATCTCCTGTGGGTGGGAAGGAATATGGATGGTTCTACGTGTCAGTTAGAGTGGGATTGTTCCTTTGGGTATGATATTTTACAATTTATGTAGCTACATCCAGAAACGAGCCAGCAATTGCTCATTTTGGAAATTTTGGTCATTGACAGTCCATTGGAATTCCAATTTATGGATATTTGCCTTTGCAGATTGCTTTGCTCAATCTTATCACTATTTCATCAACTTGGGCTAGAGTGATTGATGTGATGGACAGTGAGGTTTGTGTGTTGCCATGTGTTATGTCATTAAGTAAATAGTATAAAGTCTATCATTCTCACTTGATTCTGTATCCAGTCAGGTTCACGACTCTTCGGTTTCATTGGTGCGGGTGCTACACTAGGCCAGCTGTTTGGCTCTCTCTTTGCCACGCTAATGGCCCGGTTGGGTCCGCGTACGTATCCGCCTGCTACACACTCTAAAATTTTGTCCTATTTCTCTTTCTCCCTTCAGTTGTGACTAGTGGACTGTTTGAACTTCAGTGTTGCTTCTCTTTGCTGCCCTTTTTCTGGAACTTGCTGCACAAGCGTCGAAAGGGATCAACCAAGAGTTATCTCATTTTCCTGAAGAGTTATCTCCCATCAGGTTAGGTGGATTTCATATACTTGCATTTTTATATGAACTGCAGAAAACATTAAATATGGAATGCTTGCTGCCATGGGGTCAGTCTTTTTTAGACTGCTGAATCCTGAGAAACCGTGTGCTTGCATGTGGAGGACTGCTAGGCACTACTGCAGGCACAAATTGATCACATTTTTGGTATTGGGCAGCTGTTATTTCTTCATAGCGCTGAAGATAACTTAATCTTTAAGTAACACTTGGAAATCCTTTATAGTTTGTGAAGTTGACATGGGCCTCTAATGAATGGTTCGTGGAACTTATTGAGGCCTTGTCTCATCATATGGGATTATTGCCTTCCTCCTTAAATCTCAATTATCACTCTTCATCTGCCAAATTGAGATGATGAGTCCCTTTCAAATATATATGAGGTTAGAAAGGAAGATAGCTTTGACAAGACAAGTATGAGTACATATAGGTGAATTTCCACTTGATGTTCACATTTGTCCCTACCATGATTTGTTTAATTTCAATTCACATACCTCAAGCCCATGTTCCAGCAACAGTAAGCTTAGATTATGGGAGTCGAACCTTCTGAAATGTAACCCAACCATTTTGGCTTGATTTTCTGGCAATCGTGAGTTTGGTTTTCTGAGGTTGGATTAACATGATTATGCGGCCTTTCTCTTTGCTTGATAAAAAGACAAACTTTGTGCTAAGCTTTGTTAATCCTTTTATTTTAGACAATTTGATCCTGATCAACAAAAGGACTCCAATGGAAAGATCGAACCTGCTGTTTCTTCTCCCATATTGGCTACTTCAGCGGTGAAGCCTCAGCTTTGGACTATTTTAGATGGACTCTGGCTTATTTTATCCTCCACATATCTCTTATATGTCTCGTTATTTCTCTGGCTGAGTGCAGTTGTCTCATCATTTTTCTATTTTCAGGTAAGATAATCTTATGCCTTTGAATTTGCACGTGATATTTTCAGAATAGTCTTATGACTGACTTCAGAATTCATTCCTACTGAAGGTTTTCCTTTGAGCATTTTTTTAACCAAGGTTTCATTTGGATGTCTATGCATTTGGCTTTTCTTCCAGACATTGAGCATTTGCCTGATGCTCTTGGGATTTTTTTTTTCTGAATTTCCTTATGTCTACAACTGCAGAAAGTTACTGTGATAGCAATGGCTGTTTCAAGCTCAACTGACCGGAGAAAATTGTTTGCCCAGATTAACAGCTTCATTGCCATCTTCATACTTGCAGGCCAACTCACCTTGACGGTACTCAATTTCTAAATTTCTGCAGTTTGGATGGATGAACATTTGGTGATCACTTATAAATTATAGCGTAATTAAGCTTATTTGGAGGGATATGCTTATTAGATATTGGTTTGATTCTCTATTCTTTTGCTTGAATGTTTAGCGGATTCATGGGGGCATCCATTAACTTCCGCTGTTGTTCTGCTTGAGTGGTACGATGGGCAATTTCTTTTGAAAAATAGGATGTAAACTTGTGAAGCAAGGGGGAACTTACTTTTTCCTTTATAAATAGACCACGGTATTTTAAGCTTCTGAAGCAGTTTTTTTCCTTTAATAAGACCTTGCATCCTTGTCTTTATGTAATCGCCAAGTAATCAACTTCTTCATTTAATCTGGTCTGAGTAGAAGCTTTTCTCCAACTTACAGGAAATTGCTATTTGTGCGTCAAAACTTATGCAAACTTCTCTTTTATTAATATGTTGGTTTTGTGTAATACATTCCCTACCACTCTAATAGTTTGCAGCCTCAGGGGTGTCCTTAAATGCTAGAGAAAATTTATTTTGTGTCTATTTGATAATAACTTATGCCATTATTCTCTTACCAAAAAAAAAAACTTATGCCATTATTCTGATTTTGAGTTTAAAACTTGCATTTATTGTAGGGTCGCATTCTTGCTGTTGCTGGAGTTACTGTTGCTATTTGTTCTGCTCCTATGGTTGCTTTGTCAAACTTGGTCGTGGTTGCAGTTTGGCCTACTTGGGTAGCAATTGCAATTTCTGAGACCTTGCGAAAGGTGTTAAACTATGCCCTATTTACTTATTCTCTATATATCATCTAGAGATGTTGAATTTTTCCGACTGTAATTTCTAAATCTGCAATTCCTCATTTCATCTTCCTGAATTCACACTTTCGCGTAGTCTTAAATATAAGAGCATGAAAACAAAAGAGTTGATAGCAGTATCTGCAATTCCAGGTTGTCTCGTATGTTGTTACAAGGCCCGGAAGAGAACTTTTGTTTACTGTAGTCTCACAGGATGAGAAGTACAAAGCTAAGGTGTGAATATTCACTCAGTGAGAAAGTTGTTTACTCTCCTTAAGTTTTGATTTCGGTATACATAATTGCAACTTAATTTGGATGATTTTGTTAAATCATTTAGAACTTTTGTCATGGACATGCTTCCGTTGATTTGTGGTGAGACTGGGTTTGGCTTTCTGGATCATGAATGAGTCTCATTTCATCTGAATACTGCTAGTGTATGACATGATGATGAGGAAGAAATGCTGGGAATTATGGGATTCTTATGCTGATATGTATAAATGCAGGTTTGCATAGATGTTATTGTCCAGAGATTAGGTGATGCAACAGCAGCGGGAATGTTTAAGTTGCTTTTTGGCTCTCTCAATGGGAAAATATCAACAGTCTCCTTGTACGCCTTGCCTGTACGTAGAGAACTGATTTTATGTCGGATGAGTGTTTTATTAGAAACCAAATGGCTATGCTTGTTGCTGTCCGTTGATTATACCTTCTTGACTCTTCTCTGTGGGCTACCTTAGGTTTGTGTACTATGGATTTTCACGGCATTCCACTTAGGGCGGCGTCAGGCACAGCTTGCACGAAACAAGAGTATCCTTACTTCCTAGAGCATTTTTATTTCACAGCCATATCTGTACATTATGAGGAATTTTTTCATATATAAGAAGGATCATGATTCTTAGCAGAACCCTTTTAACTTCTTTTGAATAGAATTTTATAGTGGTGATCATATCTCATGATGTTCAAGCTCATCTTCTCAAAGGAAGCATCAAGTATGCTTGGCCTCAGTATGCACAATGGAACACTTGCAGGTGGTTATTTTTCTGAATGATCTTTCATTGAATGTAATGTGATTGTGACGGAACTTCTTCACTGAGAATTCAGAATCCTATGGGATGAGTAATATTCTCTATGATGTTACCATAGTTTGGTGTCAGTGGAGATCGGATGTCCTTAATTATTTTCTATGCCACATGCTCAGAACTATCGACATCTGTTGGCTTTTCCAATGGAAAAGCTGTCACAGCTTTCAAACTTCTCAAAGCAATCACATACATTATACATGTGGAAGGAACATTGTTTGGCTTTTTGAAATCTGATTTGATGACTGTAAAGTGCATTTCGTGTATGTGCTGCTTCTGTGTAATTTGCACTCCATTCGCAAGGAAAGTAAATGCTTCGTTTGCACCTGCAAGTGCTTCCGGCTCTTGTTGTAGGCTCTTCTTTCGTTGAATAATGAGTTGCTCTTAGAGCAAAACAAGTATATCAAATCTGTTGAATGGCTTAAAAGTAAAAACAAGTCGAGGCTAAAATGTGGAATACCATTGCAGGTTGCATCCTCAATGGCTTGGAGCTTCAGAGCGTCCCATTTGCATTTTCTGTTTTTCCATTGGGAGCACAGCCAGCTCAGGTTTTTGTTGTTCTAGACTATGGATTCACTTTAATGGTTTAAAAATCATGCCAACATTGAGATACAGAACCAAAGTTGACTTTCATGAGTTCACATTTTCCTCTGGTTCTGTTCACAGACGACAAACAATTTGCCTCACATGATGCCAAATACTAGCATGGAATAACAATAGAAATCTCCATCGCATGGGTTATCAAATATGCATTAAATGCCTAAGCCATGCTCTCGGATTGACCTATCAGGTGATTGAGAGTTATATTTAGTTCAAATTCCAATCTCAAGCTCTAGCAATATGAGAGCTCAATACACAGTAATCTGTTCACCATTGACTACGGTTCAATGGACCTCACTTGCTCTACTACAAAAAGGAACCGGCACCCAGTATCCTATCAACAGCATGCGTCAATGTTCTCGCTTTGTATGTATAAAACTATAAAATCATTCATATTAAACGATGACAGGTTTCAAGTTTTGTATAATCCTTGGGACACCGAGGTTTATGTGACTGTAACAGTAAACCAACAGAAGCCATCATTCTCTGCCTCAACTGCCCTCCATAAAAGCGTTCCATACTCTGGACCTCTGCCGGTACCATAGGGAAGTTGTCTCAGCATAGATATCCGAAGACCTACAACCATCAGGGATACGTTATAGAACAGATGTACCCAGGAGTTAAAACAGAAAAGCACTTATGAGTAAGGAGTCCAATGTGCGCACCGAACCCAGAGTCTTTAAATAGTTCTAAATAGTTCTCAGATCTCAAGAACATTGATCACCTTAAGAGCAAGAAGCCTAGCCTAATCAATTCATAAAAATCAAGATACAAAACAAGTATTAGACATACGTTAATCAGATCTCCTGTTCATACGTGGTTTGATGGCTATTTAAATGATTAATAGAGGATATCGCCAAATTTGAATGGCCAAATCCCGCAAACCGAAGACCTGAATTTTAAATTACGGCCGACATGAATAACTAGCAAGACTGCTGAGAAGATGCCACAAGATTGTCAGCAAGTAATTTTCCGTTAGAGAATAAAAGAAATAGGACTGTCTATCACAGTATGTAATCAGACTCCCATCTCTGCAATATGAGAAGAACTAGACAATCCCACAGAAAGAAGGAAAGAGAGTCCTTACATGGCCATTTAAGTCCCACGAAGAGAACGTACACGGTCCTGAATCAAGCTTCTCTCCCATTCAGCTATATCTTCAAAAGCATATTCTGAAAGACTCTCAAAAGGCTCCTTCCATGGATCATTTTTGGCCAGATCATAGGTAGCTCCACGTATGGCTCTTTTATTCGGTCCACAAGGTCGTTTCGCAGTTAGAAAGGCATAAGCCTTGTTCAGCTGCTTTATTACCACAGATCATAGATTCAGATGCTACAAACTTCAAGCAAATAGCTTAAGAGATTTAAACAACTAAAAATAGAAGATCCATCATGTGGTTCGTGTTACGTATGCTAGAAGTAAGTTCAGTCAAGTCACCAACTTTGTGAAATGAAAGTGCCTTACCTCCTACAAGGTCAGCAGTAAAAAAAAAAAAAAAGCAGCTTATCCACTTTATCTTTTTAGTGCATTTCCATTCAACATAATAGTATCTTGAAGGTACTTGCAAATTGCATGCATAAGCATGACAACATTGGTAAAAAGAAGGAAGGTTAAGGACCAAAACCTAAAGAAAATCACTGTGCTTACTTGATTCTGCGAAAAAGTTGAGCACCAGATTGGCTTAAATGGCAACATAGTTTTTTTCATGTCCAGAATCCCACAGTTGTCAAAGAATCGATCTGAAAGCAGTAAATAAGTGCTTTGAGACAAGAGGTATCAATGCGAGGACTCACATCCATGCCACAGAACCAGTACAAATAAGCAACTGCAATGGCAGGGGCCCTTCCAAGACCAGCTGTACAGTGCACATAAACCCTCCCTTTTCCATCTGAGATTGCCCACTCTAAAGACGACACGGCTTTGGGTAATCCACTTCTCAACGAATCTGGATCAAAATCTCTTGCCTATCAATGCACAGAACAAAAAAAAAAAGAAAAGACACATTAGAATGATAATCATATACTAGGCAACCTATTCATTCATCCATAGGGAAAAAAAAAAACCACTGACATTTTTTAAGGCTACAATAACTGCAAAAGAGATCTCATGGTGTGTTCATGCCATCTTGAAGTTTGTGGACAACAGGAAAATTAGCATTCTTGAATCTCAATAATGGAATAACAATCCTTACCAAAAAAAATAATGGAAAAACAATGCTTCAATTCTCCACAGTGAAAACTTTAAGCATACTTTAGCTGAAGCAACATTTTCTAGAAAGAGGGCAAAATATGCTTGCTCACCGGCCTTCTCATATGCTGGATTCCAGATCTTGACATCTTCTCAGGATAGCCTGGAAGTCGATTCCCAGTATTCAATGTCCCTATCTTGCTGCAAGTTTAATATGTAAGCCACATTCTCTTCGTGTTTCAGATGATCAATATCTTCAGGTTTCTGAGGCTGCGAGCCCACGATCAAATTATCAGTTATCAGTGTGTAATTCATGCCTGGACAGAGGACCTGACTATTAGATCGTCACAATACTTCAATCAGCTACATTTAGCTTCTAGTCGCTGGAAAGGAATTACTCATGTTCACAAGCATAAATTCAAACAAAATGAATGTAACTCAGGTAGCAAGCAGTCAAGGCATATTCAATCAAAAAGCTTAAAGCTTTTGGGATTTCCTTTTTGCTCTATTTATGATATTGATAGTTCTTTAAGCAAAGCAAGACAACTTTAATTTTTTTCGACGGACTTCGGCCAAAAGATAAAGGTTTGTTGCTCCACATAATCTCACTATAGCAAAAAGGCCGTCGGCCATTAGGGGAAAACAAGTAGACGCAAGAGTTGTAAGGACTAAGAAACAGATACAAGAGTAGTGGTGGGCGGTCTATTATGAGACAAAGTCAAAGGATCACCCATCTTTCCACTAAACAGAACAGGCACTAAATTCATGAATCTGAATATATTTCCTCACTAAAATATGTGCAGAAAAGTAATGATTGCCAAAGTCAACAAAAGACAGGCAAGAATCCCTTTATCCTAGCGTTTCCAATCAACCAAAACTGACAAACCCATCATGCTGAATCAAACTAATAAAACATAAGAACAGGAACTTTCCCAATTGTGAGATCAGCAAAAACCACCGTCGAGTCTACAGTTAACAGTTATCTTGTGAAAAAATATATATAAACCAGGGTAGAAAGGGAATCGACGGAATTTTTACCAAGATCATGGTGATATTCGTAAGGGTTCCTCATCATCCTCTTCATGGCTGTGTTATAATCCTCTGTCCTGCTTCCGGGAATAGCTGACACTCTCATTGTGGTGGATTTCTGTTTAGGCTCGACCCCACCTTCTGATACTTCGCACGAGATTTTGCTCAGCTTGAAGGGATTATTGGAACCCATTACAGTGCAAACGTGTTTGTTCTTCTTCGTCGTCGTAAAAATCGCATCTTTGTCGAGTCCAGACATGAGGACCGAGGAAGAATAGCAGGCTTTGCCAATGGCCTCCATTCTCGCCTCTCCTCTGGCAACTCCTCCGCTGCTTCACACCATTGGGTTTGGGCGCAACTTAAGGATTGATAGCATCACTCATTTGACCATAATGTCCTCAAGTTTTTCCCATTTCGTTTGTTTATACAAGGACTTCTAAGGTCATTTTCCTTCCTGTATTTTTTAACTTTCGGGTCACTCTAGTAAGAACTCATACTAAATTCCAAAGGGCTTGTCAAGTCGAGCCCGTAAAATCACTTAATTCTTGGAACGTTGCAAGAAGCACGAGATCGGAGATTGATTTGCTTGTCTATGATCAATTAACGTGCTGAAGCTTATCAATCGAAGGGATTAACGTTAGCTCGAAATAGAGCAAAAGGAGTTAATTTGTGAATATTTGTACATTGCAAGATGTATCTGTATGCATATGCTATATGCATACATGTGTTCTTGAACTTAGCGACACAAGTATAAAACTAATTGTAAACCGTTGACAAAGAGACTCAGATCAACTCCCAAAGAGTTGGTCAAGTCGATCTCATAAAATCACTTAAATTCTTGGAATGCTGCAAGAAGAATAAGATCGGAGGTCGATTTGCTTGTCTATGATCAATTAACGTGGCGAAGCCTATCAATTGTACCAAAATTTTCTCCATATGTAAACTTAACTCAAAAGAAAATTCTTATTTTTGTCAGAAAAGCAAAAATAGTTTTTTTTTTGTTGAAAAACAAAGAGTTAATTTGTGAAGATTTGTACATTGCAAGATGTAAATGTAATAGATGGGCTCAAAGCCCGACCCATTAAAAAGCCCGAGCATGGGCGTGGGGATCAAGGCCCATCGTTGATGGATTTAGGCCAGGTGTCAGTCACTAGGGCGAGGGAGCCAAGCATAGGACCGACATCGACACTGGGATCTTGGGCCGAGCCTCAAAGGACCTAGGTCCAACCTTTTGTGGACCTGGGCCTGACTGCCAAGAAGTGGGGCCGACCACTAGCGACTTGGGTACTACAGCCAGGGAATTGGGCATGGCCATCGGAGACCCAAGCTCGGCTTTAGGAGACTTGAGGCTAAACTTTGTGGACATGAGCCTAAACCCCGCTAACTTAGGCACTAGGGCTAGGTATCTAGGCACAGGCACTGGGCTTCTGGTCTAACCTTGAGGGATTTGGACTTGGGCTTGAGTGCCGGTGACTTGGGTGTGGAAGCAGGGAACTTGTGCATGTCCATTGACCCATGAGTACTTGAGCTTGGGCACCAGTGTCTTGGTTGCTGGAGTTGCTCGAGCATGGTCGTTGAGGGCTTAAGTACGAGCGTTGGGAATCTTAGGATCGGCCCTAAGGACCTAATCTAGTCTTTGAGAATCTGGGTTCGACCATTAAGGAATCGATCCCTTGAGCAAGCTACCTAGGCATGACCACTAGAGACCAAGGCACAAGTACTATGGTCTTGGGTGCCGATAGGCACCCTAGCCTAAGCACAAGGGTCTCGAGCCTGGCTTTTATGACCTAGGCCAGTCGCCGAGGACTAGAGCACCAGCGGCGAGGTTCCTGTCTAATTGCCGAGATCTTTAGATTAAGTCACGATATCTAGTTGTGTTTTGAAAGAAAAATGATTTATGACTTTTATAAGAGAATTTTTTTTACCAGAATTTAAGCATAGAATTTTCATTGAATTATTCTTTTAAGAGATCCAAACGACCGGAAATGAGGGAAATTTCATGGGCTAATTTTTTTTTTTAAACAAACCGAGCCTAAATCAACAAATGAACTCTTAACGAACATAATACATGAATATTCATGTGAAGCGGTTGGTCAAATTTGATGAAGAATTGAACCAATTTAGGAGGTCAATAGTCCACAAGTTGCGCAAGCCCAATGTGTATAGAAATAGTGATATATCGGTGGTTGGTATATCAGTGCAATTGTCTGTTAATACTGCGAAATAGCAACTGAGTTCCCTGCAAAACTTCATCATCAAAAGCAATGAAAATTATTTCAATAGGAAAACACAAACGTTTCTTGGTTATAATATTACTTGTTATTCCCGAGAACATCGAGGACCACAGCCTCTTGGAATAACGTTATCTACGCTTGTTTTGGTTACTTGTCCTCCGATCGATAAACCCTCAATTCAATGTCCTGACTCTTGGCTTTGTAAATTGGAACTTGTAACATATAAAAAGGAAGAAAAGAAAAATGTCATTTGGGATAGAGCTTAGCTTTCGTTTAATAGCCCAACTTGGTCAACCCAACTTATCGAGCTTTAAGGCCCATCATTGCTACCAAACGGGCTATGCCCCAAGGCATCTTGGGGGCACGCTTCATATTTCGACACCTCTCTCTTCTTCCTGCATATCATGTGTTTCATTAACTTGGTATGTTCATTTTAATGACAGTCAATGTCCTCGAACATGTTAACATTTGAAGGAGAAAAATAGGTTTTTGCGATTACGTGAACGTGCTACATATTTTAGTTGATAATGCGACTGAACTCTAACGTCGCGAATCCCCTCGCCAGCTAGAAGTGCGAGACTTACATGCAGTAAGGTCAATGGAGCTGGCTTAACTTGGCGCACAAAAAAGGTGATTACTCGAAACATCACCGAAAGGGGCTTTTCTGTTCCTTCACAGGTTTGTTTTATATTGTATCGTGTGGTTCATTAGAATCTGCTCATTTTCAACGCACGTCTCGAGAAATATGACTTCACGAAGTATTGGCAATCAATGGAGTTCGAAGTCAAGCGGTAAGTGGGGATTTGGTGCCAAAGTTTGGTGCTGAACTGGTGGGAAAGTTAGGCACGTTTTCATTTACTCAGATGCTCTCCAAAAGTTGCAATTCAAACTCTCCAAGTAAGTCCAGAGAGCAGTTCAATCGAATCATTCGCAGTGGAGCTATTGTGGTCATTTATCCTCTCAAGTGCTCAAGCCCCCATAAACAAACGAACGAACGAACGAATAAAATGGAAGGAAGGAGCCAGTTGGGTTAGAAGAGAAGTTGGAGGTCACTTTCCAAAAACCTGTTTTCTTTTTAAAAAATTGTTCACATCACAAGAAACTCACTTCTCTTTTTCTTCTTTCTTTTAATGATTGATAAGAGGAAACCACAAGTTTTTCTGTGGCCTTTCTTCAATAAGCTGTACCCCCCCGATAGAGATTAATATCTCTATATTTATCTTTATTTTTCGAGTAATTTTTGCGGTCTAAGTTTCTCAACGCCTCTCTTTCAAATCAAGTTCTCGAGATTTCCAAAAATATGGGGAATATGGAATACTAACAATCTAACGGGGCACCATTTGAAAAATCGTCGGCGCTTTAAAAAGAGGAAATCAATTAAATTAACCTCTTTATTTCATGCAAATTGTAAAGTCAAAAGATATATGGATTAGCGAGCTTGCATTGTGGCATTCCATTGCTGGGTCTTCTTGTGCTGGGTCAAGCATGGCGTGCCTTTTGTTTCAGACAAAAGCACTATGATCTGTCTCTATTGCCATCAGGATCCCCTCTGACTTTAAGATTGTTCGGCAGACGCATCCTCAAATCGTCTGCTTACCCAGATGCCTAAAAAGCTCCAAAATTTATCTTTTCCCATCTTTTCTTAATATTATTCTTATACATATGTGTATAGTTTTTTGAGATGACACATGCACCAATGCTTCACTTCTTGGCTGATTAGGCTCTCAACCAAGAATTTATTCCCCCTCACCAACTTCACTTTAATCGTCTTTCTTTTGAAATCCACTTTCTTTTAAGCCTGATTTGTTGCCAAAGCCATGAGCTTCCCATCCAATCTCTTTTCCAGATCTTTCGCTGTTCAAAGGAACGATTTCTGCCCGGTGTACTTAAATACGTGTTGATTAAGCGCTGCTTAGTGCGCAGGATTGAAGTTTGATCTTGGTTTCTGGTTCTGAGCGATGTGTGGGGAGGTCTGTTTGCTGGTTTCATCTGTCATGTCAATCTTTGGTTTCGAACCACCCAGTTAGAATCCCACTAAGAAGAGAAAGTGAGCACTTTATCATTTTCTGCTGAATTCATTCCGGAAGATTGACTAAAATCTTGCGGAAATGCAATTTTATTTTGGTTTCCTCCAAAAGACAGTTCAATATCCAACTACCTGTTGATACCGAAAAGTTATCTTTTAATGGTTCGGTCTCTTGGAAACGACACATTGTGTAGAAAGACTTCATTAGTAGATCTCGAAATGTGGTAAGGACAAAACGACACACCGAATGGCACAATGATACTTTTGTATTCGAGAAGGTTAAAAGAAAGTATAAAGAGATACTGAATGGAGGATCTGATATGCATGTATTCGGTAAGTCTTAGGCATGTGATATGAATATTATGTCCTGAAATTCGGGAGGTGCGGAACAAAAATCATAGGCGCAAACAGATTTTTCGAAGTTAAGAGATGATATTCAAAAGGAACTCAACTGACCATGCAGTTACGAGTGGAATCAGAAATGCTCCAATTTTCATGGGCCAGTTGTAAAATCGTGGGTTAAGAAGAGACAAGTAGCGGTGCTGATATTCAAAAGTTTGAAATCAAAGAATAATCGCTCAATCAGTTAGAAACATGAGAAAAATAAATATCTAGAAGAAAGGAGAAAACCCCATCGTAGCAGAAATCAAAGAAAATGCTCTGTTTCTTTAGAAGTGCTTTAGCCTTTCTTGTAGTATAGTTGCCTTGCACTTTCAATTTCATATATCTTCAGTTCCTAGTAATTTACTTCCCAGCCCGTAGGAGTATTGTAAAATTAGATTGTCTAACTTTCAATTAGTCATTGCACAATATGCATTGTTCATTCGATTTCTCTATGAGAATAGAGTCACGGACCCACACTAATAAAAAAAGAAGAACGAATTTCGATGAAAGATATTCCCGATACAAATCACGCGAACATCTTTTTGCCCAATTTCTTATCCCTGACAAAACGTCAAGTGTTTTGCATGATTTTAGCAAGAGGACCACGTGGTTTTTGGGACAACATTAATCTACTTATCGACATGAATACGAAGTATGAGGATGTCTCCATTCACAGCTAATGAATGTGATATTCTTTTCACCAGAGATTCAGGAAAATATTATGAATTGTAACAATCTTGATGTCCGATATGTGTATGTAAGGGAGGATTAAAAACATGACTATTGCTTCCAATTGGCTGTTTATGCATTAATTGCTACTTCATTAATCTTACTGATTAGTGTACTTGTTGTATTTGCTTCTCTTGACGGTTGGTTGCGTAATAAAAATGTCGTATTTTCTGGTACATCATTATGGATTAGATTAGTCTTTTTGGTGGGTATCCTTAATTCTCTAATTTATTGAACCTATTTGGTTTGGATCCAAAAATGAAATGACCCCTCTTGCGAATTCTTTCAGGTTATTAGACACATTCAAATTCAATATAAGTTCTCAAAATGAAACTAAAGAAAAAAAAATTAAAGGGAGAGTCAAACTGACTTTCTTAAATAACAAACTTCTTAAATTAAGAAAGTAATAATAATAATAATAAATTAAATACATGTTCTATTTATATAGAAAATATATATTGTAGAATAAAAAGAAATTTAAATATATAAATAAAAATAGGAATAAATAAAAACGAAATTGTTGTTATTTGAATTTTCTTTTTTTATTCCTATTTTTTTATTTATATATCTGAATTTAAATAATATTCATGTGGGAGTTAGAACTAATTCCCGTTTATCTACTTCTATCGATGTGGGGGGAAGAAACCTCTGTAATTATTATGACATATAGGCTTTAGTGGCAATCTCTCTGTACCATACAAAAAAAAAAAATTATACCCATAATGTCGTGCTTTTTGCACACGAGTCAATAGAATATCCAAGTATAGTGATTGGATTTGTATATTTAGGGACCCCACTATCAATTCTTTTGTGTAATATCGTATGAAATAATCATTTCTTAAACAAGGATTAGTGGAGGTGATGATAGCTTTGGGACAGACACCTATGGTGCCGATGTTTTCCGAGTTGATTACTCGACCCTCGTAATGAATCTAATGATGATATTCATCCTGCATGATAGTCATAATTAAAACAAGGAAAAGGAAAATCCTCCATTAGTGATTCACCGAGATGCCGATTCCATCCAATTTTTGAATGGCGTCTGTAAGATTCGTTAGGTCTGATTTGGATGGCATTTAAGGGGATGGTTGAACACCCGTCGTAATTTAATTCGTTCTCTTCCCGGTGCAATATCCCCTAGATAAAAAAAAAACCCATGTCTGAAAAGTTTTTTTCTTCAATTTTTCACTCTCTGAAATGGAAAAAATAAAAAAAAATAAAAAAAAAGAGAAAAGGCACAAGAGAAAGAAAGTATTTTCACAACCATCTTGGCAGGTGCACATAGATTCAAAACTTTATGTGGTATTGAATCATCTCAACTTAGTGGTGAGTTTATCATATATTTCATGGAAATTACCATAAGGTTCAAGATTCAAGGTAGTCCTATTTCTTCTTGAAAATTATCAAAAAAGTCATAAACTTATTGTAAATGTGCTAATTCAGTTTTAAATATTTTTTTTGGCCAATTACGACCTCAAATTTTTGTATTTGTCCCAATTTAGGGCAAAAAATACTGATGTGAATAATTTTTAATAACATTTTATTATTTTTTAATTATGTTTTTCCTTCTTTCTTTCTCCTTCCTTTTTTTCCTTCTCCAACCAATCATCGAACCTTGACGATCGCTAGAGATGAGGGCCAGCAGGGTCGACCATGCCAGCGTCTGGCAAAGCTTGTCCCTGATGGCCACTGGTGAGGCGAGCCCCGCCAAGGTTCGGCGACCGGCTGAAGGAAAAAAGAAAGGATGGAAAAAAAAGAGAGAAAGAAAAGGAAAAAAATAGATGAATAATATGATATTATTAAAAATTATTTACGTCGGCATTGGTCGCACCACATCGGCAATTTCAGGCCATAAGATGAACTGAATTGGCATAAATATAAAAGATTTATGACTCAATTGATGAAAAAAATGTTTAAGATTGAATTAACACAATTGAAATAGATTTATGGCTCTTTTTTTTTTCCCCTTATCCTCCCCTCCCTTCTCATAGTACTCTAACGATGGTAGTTCTGTTGAGGAGAGTAAAGTCAGGTCAAGATCGGACGGGTTACATAGTCATCATGACATGGGGATGAGCTGGTGATACAATTACAAAAGCCAAGCTCCAAAAACATACCTTTCGAATTACCCTCGCTTGTTTTTGTCCCCATCAAATAATGTTACATAGTGCTTTCCAAGCTCCTATTGAAGTCCCTCCCCCGCACGTAAAGAGATTTGTGGATTTGCTTTTAGTTTGTATTTTCTTTTGTTCATTGGTTTCGCTTGTCATCGACTTCCTTGGCTGATTTGACAAGAACTGTGAAAGTGGTTGAAGAGGGTCCTTTCATGTGACCACCTCGTAATGCAGAAAATGCCACCAATCTTAGCGTTTTCGAGCTGTACTCTCCCCTTCTCTCTCTCTCTCTCCCCATTAGCCTATTTATTAAGAGAATTGATTATATAATAATTTTTGTGTGATCTTTATGTTAACGGTTTTTTAATCATAAAAATAAATAAAATTAATTTAAAATTATTGTGGCGTTCACTCTTTTAAGAATTTATATCTCACTGCATACTGTTATTTTCGCAGTCATTCGAAAACTGTTACGCCAGTAAAATCCATTAATATATGCATTCAAGATGAGATGAAAATGAATTTGAAATATTTTAAAGTTAGGCACGAGGGCATAATAATCTATGTACAGCGATTTATTTATGAATTCAATCTCTTTGCCCTAATATTTCGGGAAAAAGAGCTTACCTAAGAAATTGAATATTCTTAATGGGTAATTTATAAAAAAAAAAAAAAGCAGGAGAGACAGAGAGAACCAATAAAAAAAGGAAAAGAAAAGTGATCTAATTACCTCCTTAGGAAAATATTCTAAGGTTCCAGCTCTATGGCCTTGAGGGCATTTCCATCCTCTTTGGGCTGGCCATGTGAGCCGTTGACCCCACCCCCGCCACCGCCGTTACCCCCGTTGACCAACCCAAACTTCACCAGCAATTCCTCGCTCCAATCCCATATGTGCAGCACAATGTATGTTCCAATCCCGCCGATCAAGCCGTACGCGATCGAATACGTCAGGGGCATCAGTATCAGCGTCACGAACGCCGGGATCGCGTGCCGCATGTCGTTCCAGTCGATCTCGACCACCGACTTCATCATCAGCACCCCAACCAGGATCAGCGGAGGCCCCACCGCCCATGCCGGGATCGACGCCAGCAGCGGCGTTATGAAGAAAGCCAGGAAGAAGTAGCCGGCCGCCGTCAGCGCCGTGAGGCCCGTCCTGCCGCCCTCCCTGATCCCCGTGGACGACTCGATGAAGGCCGTCACTGGCGACGTCCCCAGCAGCGACCCGACCACGATGGCCGTGGCGTCGGACATGAACGCGAAGTACTGGCCCTCGAAGTTACCGTTCTGGTCGGCGAAGCCCGCGAACCGGGCCATGGAATAGAGCGTGCCCGTGGTGTCCAATATGTCCACGTAGAGGAACGTGACCAAGGCCTCCCAAAATTTGCCCTTGCCGATGCTCTTGAAGCTCAACGCCCCGGCCGTTTTCTTGATCGCGTGCACGTCCACCACCTTCTTGAAGTAGGCGTAGGCCGCGTCGCCGGACTCGGTGTTCGGGAACGCCGTGACCTTCGTGTTCCGGAACCAGGAGATGAAAGTTACGAACACAATGCCGTAAATCATTGCGCCTTTTACGTTCTTGATGAGGCAGTACGCGATGATCACGAAGCCCACGATCCCCAGCCACAACGTCGGGCTCTCCATCCGATCCCGGAGGCAGTAGATGTCACTGGAGACGGTGCCACCAGCGAGTAGGCTCACCGTGCCGTTGGCGGCGGTCACGACTGGGGCGAGCGAGACCCGGGCCGAACTCGGGCAACCCCCGAGGGTCAGCAGTGTCGACGAGCTGTACCCGATCAGCCCGATCCCCTCGCTGTTCTGCAGTCCGATGAACGCGAGGAAGAGTCCAATTCCCGCGGACGAGCTTATTCGGACGGGCTTCGGGATGAGCTTCGCGAGCTTGGCCCGGAGGCCGATCGCCGAGATCAGTAGGAAGAGGAGGCCTTCCATGAACACCGCGGCCAGGGCGCTCTGGTAGGGTATGTTGCCCGACCCGTGGTACCCGACCACCGTGTAGGCGAAGTAGGCGTTGGCCCCCATTCCCGGGGCCATGGCGAGCGGCAAGTTGGCGAATGTCCCCATGATGACGCAGCCGATGAGCGAGGACGCCACAGTCGCCACGATCAGATCCTTGCGCACCTTCTCTAGGCAGAGCGCGTACCCCGGGTTCACCGGGTCGAATTTGCACGTCGCGTCGGGCTGGACGACCTGCAGGCCCGGCCCGGTGCAGTTGCCCACCGAGATGGTCGTGTCCGAGCACAGCGGGACGCAGTCGGACACCGAGCACGGCCCGCCTGAGTCCGTCAGGATGGAGGCGTTGACCGCGAGGATGTAGGCCATGGTGAGGAAGGTGGCAGTCCCGGCCCGGATCTCCGTGGTGAAGGTCGTGTTCCTCTCCGACACCTTGAACCGCTTCCCGACCCGGCTCCCCGCCACACAGTCGTTGAGCCGGGTCAAGGCGCTCTTCCTCGATCTCTGCGGCGGCGGCGGCGGCGGCGGCAATTCAGTCTCCATAACCATGAAAGAGGCGCGCTGCGAGGCACCTTCCTTTTGGCTATGGCGATTGGAACGAAGGAGCAACGTGGGAGTGTCGGGAGAAAAATATGTTTTTGGAGCGACTTTGCGGGCGACAAGCGTGTGTTTTTTTGGACCAGACCCGGGGGAGGTTTTGATTTGAGTTGAACGTGAGAAAGATTCTTGCAAGAGCGTGGAATCTTTTCTTGATTCTTGAAGCACAATCGCAATCCTAAACACGGGAGACGATGATGTTTGATTTTTTCTTTCTTTCCTTCGCAAGAAAGAAAGAAAAAAGGAAACCTAAGGATACGTACAAAGCTCTCCTGCTTCTTTCCCTATATATATCATTGTAATGACGTGAATGTCTTTGAATTTTCGTGAACACGTCCTTAGCTAAAAAAGAATCCCGTTGCAAACACAATTCCAAGATTCAACGTGAGGTGTTTCGGTCTGGTATGGAACTCGGAAGACATTTCCCTCGGCACCCTTTTTTTCTCCTATGTTGCATCCCCACATGCACAATTAGTTTTTCGATTTTTGATTCCAACCTAGATCTTCGGCTAAAATTTTCTGAAATTTTTCGTGTGGGTGGATGAGATCTTCTAGTTGCCCGAATGTGAAAGCTAGTTAGGAAGCAAAAACGAAGAAGAAGAGATGGACGAGTCAGAGGAAGTGGCTTTCATTTGACATATCAACGCCAAAATAAATGTTTCGAGACTATTATTATTTCATCAACTCAACGTAATTTGCACGTCATTTTTGGCATCCATTAATCTAGTCCATGGCCCTCCTTCCTTCGGATAGAGTTAGCCTCGTGCTTCGCTTTGAATGCTGCAATGCGTCCACAATACAACTTTTCACTTTAGGGCTAGGTTATGATGGGCTACACAAGTGCAATGATCTATTATGTTGCCCTCCTTAAAAGGCAAAGTACCTTTCTAGGAAAACTGATGCCCCTAAAAATAGTCTGAGAGTCTAGGAAAATTCCTAGCAAAGCATTATTTATCACGTAACATGAGCGAGATACGCCCATTCATTATCCGCTCTTCGAATAAGAATCCATTTTTTTTTAAAAATCTTACATTATTCATCACACTATTCATCACGCATTTGATGAGAGATAAATTTAATATAATATTCTTTCCTTTTCGATAAAAGTCAATAGCTTGCAAGGGGGTACTTACTTGCGAGGGAGGGTGTTTAAGAATCGAGTTATTCCCCCCGTTTCAAAGATCCGGTCTCCTTATTCCTACAATTAAATGGAATTTTATCGGATCGTAGACTATAATTAATTTGAATTGGAGATGCAGTTTCCTAAGGGGTCCAATTTCGACCTACCTCGATGACGTGATCTTACGGACATGGATGGTAGAGGCAGCATTTAATGAATCAACCATTTCACGTGCTAGTAAAGGGTAGCATGTTCCATATATATATATATATATATATATATATATATATATATATATATGATACCAATTCAAATATTTACATATATTTGACACGTGGTGTCTCACTTAATCGAAAGGAAAAGTATCAAAAGAGTTGAAAATCTATTGTATTTGATACCAATTCAATTCTAAATTTTAATTGTACAAATTGAGTCTTAAATCTTTTAATGATTTATCTATATAATTTATTCAATCAATTTTGGCAAAAAATCAGTAACATGGATGATGACCGTCTAATATGGCATGGCCCGTACTGATGTGGATAATTTTTTCTTAATTTTTTTTTTATAAATTTTGTTTTTCTTTTTTTCCCCAAATTGCGGGCTAGCAAAGTTTGGACAACAAGTGAAGGCGTTGGGCCCAGGCAAGGGTTGTGACTCTCAATTGGCTTGAATGGGGTCCATGATGTCCTTGCTTGCCTATAGTTGTAAAAAAAGAAAGAAAGAAAATTAAAGAAAATACATAAAAAAAATTTAGAGGAAATATCAAAATATTATATATTTTGTCTATGTCAATGCAAGTCGTGTCATGTAAGAAAATCAATGTCCATGTTAACGATTTCATATCAAAATTGGCTGGAAGGATTATATTGAGAAATCATAAAAAAAAATAGGACTCAATTATTACAATTGATAATTTTATGATTAAATTGGTACAACCGCAATAGTTTATATGACTTTTTTTGGTAATTTTTTTCGTGTAATCAAATGTTGGTGTCCATGCACATTAAAAGCTAACATAAATGTGTATGTCACAGGAGTTAAAAAGAGAAGATGCTAAATTTATTAGATTCAGCGACGTAGTATCCCGCATGCCATGTGGTATGACCGCTGTAAGATGAGCACTCTCAAGCGGGCATTGGCATTGGATTAGACAGATGTACTCGTGGAATTGAATGCTCGAGCTACTTCCCATGGACAAGAAAATGATAGATCCGGCCATGACGATTGCACGATCCTTCAACTATTATTATTCATCTGCTGCTACATTGATGAACTTTGGATCAAATTGGTAAGGTGGTGGTTGTCGCATCTTTACGAGGGTCTGCTTATGTTAAGAGTAAAAGAAAACATCCCTTTCCTTTTGTTTTTTTCGTTTTGCTTAGGAACTGAGTGCAAATATGTGACAGTTCATAGGTTGTTTTGGTCTACTAGGATATCCATTCAATGAAAGGTCTGTCGGTCTCCATTTGAAAAGCTAGTAAAATTATTTAGTCGTCCAAGACTGAAACGCCAATCGAAGACCATTTTGGGTGAACTCGTCCATTTCGAACCAAAGCCTCTGATTCCCATCAATCTGAGGATAGGGTACTTGAAACCCCAATTGCTCAGCCCATGTGCAGATACGTGAAAGAGACTCTTGTTTCTTGAAATTTGACTAAGTAGCCTTCAAATATGTCCAAGTTCTCGTATTGATATGGCCAATTGTTCTTTCAATCAACGACTCGTGATGCAACCATTACATTAAATAATTCTTCATTTGAGCCTAAACGCGATAGGCGGCGACATTGGGTGATTTTACGCTGTCATCATTCCTGTTATGATTAATCTGTGCTATTTCTATTGACTTTTTTCATCACATGCCAATGATTCGGGATGCACTTATTGCATAAGATAATTTTCACGGGGTACACGACAACTTGAGGACACTATGCGATTTTGTTAAATGTTTTTTTTTTCCCCATTGGATGATAATGACAACCACAAGAACTACATTGAATCCCGCTCATATTTGGCTCCAATCTATTTTTTAAGCCATTGATGTATTAGTTGGCCACCTACTTCCAATACGAGGAACCTTCTAAGGATATAATTAAAAACCACTAATTACAAACATTGCGTATGCTTTTCTTTCCCCTCAGTTGCTGTTATCTCTTGTGCCCGAGCCCTCTTTCTGGTTCTGTTCTACATTATTGCTCGTTACTAGGAAATGGACATAAGTTTAGGGTTTGGCTAAATTATTCACCACAATAAAAAGACGACCAAAGTTGAGCCCCCACCAACTTGCACACGACCAATGGCATCCCCAATGTCTTCGAGGTTCCTTAAGCCCCTTAATGATTAATTTCATCGCTTTAATTGACCGCCTGTCTTTTCCCTCAATCATGAGAGATCTCCCTGAATCCGGACTAAATTAGGGCAAACTCAAGAAAATCACACTCCAAAGCGATGCTCCCATTGGAGAGTGCAAATTATAATATGGCGAGAGAAAAGAAAGGAAAAGAAAAGTACATCACCCGTGTCATTTTCTCTTATCAATCAACTTGTGGGATCTTTACAAATGGTCTTGATTGTTAGGATTCGACGCACAATCACAATGAAATAAAGTGTAAAAGCAAGAAAAAGAATTCGAGATATAAGATTTATTCTGATTTGTCCTCAAACTAGAGCTGCATTCCACATGATTTCACTGTAATTAGCACATTGCACCTATCTACAACACTCAATTATAAGCAAAAAAGAGTATATATAACAATAGCTATTCGTTGCTAGTCAAAACTCAAATTTCTAATAAAATATGAACTCCAATTATAAAAGTCTACAGTGATACTGATCCTGAAGTAGCTCTCCATTCTCTTCTCCTTCTGTTGCTTTAATGTTGGAACTGAGAGCTGGATGGACAAGGATGTGTGTATGTGCGCTTTGCTTTTTTGCTAGTGAAAGATGATGTGAGGCAAAAGTACAAGTTGCTTCCAGCGGTTTCAGATTTATCTCATTCTCAATAAGTCTTTTCGTTTTATTTTGCTGGGCTCTAGGGGCATCGAAAAGATCCCCTCCAAAACTCTGAATAACACAATGACAATAATAATTGCCATAGGATCAAATGCCTTTCTTTTTTTACCAAATGCTTGACAGACACCAAGTGGGGTTTGGTTTGGCTTGGCTTTCTTTTCCCGAGTGCCTTTTGTCCTGGCCCTTGCTGAAGGGCCAATGTGTCTATCCCTGGTGAGTGGCACTTTGATTGCACAGGATGTCAACTTCAGATGGGGCATCGAAATTTGGTTCCATTCTTTCTGCATTGATGCAAACGATACAAAGCATATGAGAAGGGGAAAAAAGGGGGTTTGATCTTTCTCAATCCCCTCTCCATCAGCTTGAATTACTTCATTTTGATGCTTGTTTAGCGCAAAAGTGGGTCGAGTCCTAGGTAAATTACAAAGCAAGAGAAAGAATAAGTATTGTAGGTATGAAAGATGGGGGGGAAATGAGCATGAGAAGGACCAACTGAACTTGGAATGTGCTATGTGGTTTGATGAAGAGGGTTGAGATGGGACCCACAAAGGAATCTAATGTGGGCGTGATTTAGATTAGGCTTATCCAACCCTGACTCACCTTTCAAATTGCTGCTAATATGGCCAAGTGGATGCACTTGGAACTTGCTCAAAGTGTATCCTTTTTTCCTCCTGTTTCTTTAGTGAAAAGTTTAGGAATAATGGGTGCACATAAATGATTGATAAATGCTTTCGTTTTCAGGAACGGTATAATCTCAACCGTAAATTCACACATCATCATCGCATATTTTGTATAAAGCATTCATTGATTGGGAGATCGTGCGGTCTGAAATAACTGACAGTATTATCAACTTTCTAAATGATTAGATGCGTTGCATATGAACTACTGCAAGTCAATGTCAAGATCAAGAAATTGGAGCTCGATAAGATCCCTTGGCAAGTGGAACTCGTCCTTGGGTTGGAGACAATTCTGGGTGAGATAGATCTTTCCTTTTGTCTGCTTTTCCATGAATGGGACAGCGGAAGAATATTTATTTAACATTATCATTTCGAATTTTAAATTGTTAAGTGGGTACTTTTTTTTTTTTTTTGCAATTTTTATGTTGGGGACATGTGGGATCATCATCCCCTATGGGGAATTTAATTCCTAATCGGAAAAAAAAAAATTGCCCCCATCATAGAATAAGCATAATGACATTCGGCAGAGACTACTAAATCAAGAAATCGTGACGAACGAATTAAGGCTAAAACAGCAATCGGTGTGTTTTGTCCATTTTGCAAAGAAACACATTGCAAAGGACAAACGTCAATTCGACAATGGAACGAATCCCCACGTAGTTCTCGTTCTCGATGCGGGAATAATTATGTTTGTCTCGGCCATTGACGTGGGAACAATTCGAACCATCAATCTCCTTTTTCTTGTTTAGACAATGATTCTGATGATAAGTGGGTCGGTCATCCACACATCAAATCGTCGAAATCATGTTGATATTTTGTCCCAAAAAGAAAAATCATGTTGATAATTATAAAACAATATCTTCTTTATTCCTTATACATCTACGAGGATATACACGGTCTTGCGAGGAAAAGTATCAAAAAAATCTTAAATATATTGGTATTGTACTGATTTAGTTATAAATTTATCGTTTATTGTCTTCTTCTTCTTCTCTTTTATCTCTTTTTTTTTTTCCCCAAATGTGGGCCACGCGAGGTCCGAGAGAGGGTGTTGAGCCCTTGCTCGGACTAGGCGATGTTCACTGGCCCTCGCGTATGGTCAAGATGGTTGGCTAGTAATCTCTCCAACCCCGAGTTGTAAAAGAAAACAAAAGAAAAACAAAATAACAAAAAAAAAATACATAACATTGTTTGTGTAAGCAACGGTCGTGCTAAGAAGGCTGGCATTCATGTCAGTGTTTCTTCGGCCAAAATTGATTGGATGGACTACCTTGATAAATCGTCAAAAAGGTTTATGATTTAATTGGTACAATTAAAAAGTTTAAAACAGAATTGATTTGGGTGCAATAGGTTTATTACCTTTTTTTTACTTTTCCCATTGTCTTGCGAATTGAAGTCGAAATTCATCTTGAGGACATGGATATCTTGGATGGATCGTGTCACTTGCAATGTTTACGAGATCCTGCATCTTAATGACTTCTATATTCGAATTTAAGAAAATCCCATCTGGGCTCAATATAATTTGGCTTCATGAAAAAGATGAAGTAATGAAGAGATTTTCTTCTCTCAATCACGATCAGATTGCTGGAAGCAACATCGGAGTCTTCCCACCTCCATAAAGACCGCGCATGAAAATGTCATGCTCAAACCACACTTCCATAAAACCTGCGCAAGTAGCTAAACTCAGATCATGCTTCAGAAAAGCCGAATTACACCCTCTCATGAATCAAGTGTCCAATCAATGAACTCCATTGAGCAGGAAAGAACATCCAAGTCCTCGTTTCCTTGCGCTGCCACGTCCCGTCACGACTGCTTAAGCATCTTCAAACACGTCGACGGTCCACCCTCACCATCCGAGCAAAACCACATCGAAACCCATCAAGGCTAGCCTCCAGAGCAGGCTGGAGTTGCCAAACTCTTGTTCATGTGAAATTCCCACATGCTTTGCACAAAATTCAATCATACAGGCTCCTGTTCCTAGGATGCTTCAGTTCATCCACTTAAAATTTCTCTGCTAGGATGCAAGTTACCATTCAACTTTTTATCTGCAGTCAATTGGAGAGATCGGATGTCTTAAAATGTGAGTCGAGTCGAGACCTCCTTTCTCAAGATCACCAATGCTTTAGCCAGCATAGGGGAACTATAACTGAAAAGATATATTGCACTTTGTTGCATTGTTTATGCGTGCAGATTCTGTGTTTTCTCTTTCCCAGGCACTGTCCGGGATCAGTTCCTCCCTAGGACCCTGTCAGTTTTGCGAGCACTCGGCTAGAGAGATGTTTCCACAACAAGATCGATATGTACAGATCGGTCATGAAATGACGATTACTCTCATGAATGATTCAACAAATCTGAGCCAGGAATTTCGAACTAACATGAGATTGACGCGAAGGTTGCTGATTTGCATGAATATCAACTAATCATCCAGAAAAAACACAGTAGGAGTATCAGGCGCTTTGAGCAACAATTTATAGGAGACCTCCACAAGAAAGTTGAGTGACCAGGATAAGTTTTCTAATTAATCAGGAACCTTGAACGATCACTGTCCGTGGAAATGGTGCTCCTAACTAGGCATGCAGATTAATTGTCAAAACAGTCGGGTAGCACAGAAACAACTGAAAAACACTATCCAGCCATCAAAGAGATGTTCATGTCATCAGACATGATCGTAACCTGAAATCTTTCTGCGAGTACCAGGACTCACCTACAACAGGCACATGCAGGGAATCAGTGGATAGCCGGTAAGATCCCTACCCGTGTAAATAACATGACATTTTCTTGTCCGACTCACAGATAACAAAATTCTCTGTTCTCTTTGTCCCGAAAGGCCTCCGGAACTTAGTCGAGCCTACACTTGAGCTTGTGTCTCTTGCGAAAGTCTCAACTTTTTGTTGGCTGGATTCACTCCCATGTGGAGGAAGCCCCATGAATTGCGAGCCTCTAGGCTTAAGCTTATATAATAATATATATGAAGAAATAGGGTTTTCACTATCTTTATGACGTAGCTGCAAAAATAAAAAACGTCCCTTTTCTCAGACGTAATAGCAAGAGAGAAAGAGTGAAGAAAATCTGAAAAGAGGTGCTGTCCGATTTTTATCAAGCTGACATCAGAGGTCGATCCGTGGTTCGATTACTCGCGACGCATCGTTCTCGAATCTGATCGGTTTGATTTTCATATGGATATTCTTTCATTAGGTTTTTCGTGGGCAGAACAAACCTGCGTTTTTGGTGAGATTTATCCTTGATCTCTTGTGAATTCACATGTATTGCCAAGAATGGTGTTCTTGATGTATCTGCTGCTATGTACCTCTAGTATTAACTAGAGAAGAACACCGACTGCTCAATTCGTTGATAGTGAAGTCTTTGGGTGGACTTCGGCCCCGTGGTTTTTTTATCTCCTCACATCGGGGAGATTTTCCACGTAAATTCTTTGTGTTCGTGGCCGCTTGTTATTTTGCCAGATATATTGCTCTATTATATCGTTTCCTATTAGGTTTGCACAAGACATGAGATTGCTTTATTCCACGACGCTAATTCGGTATATTATTCGGATTCTCGTTGATCTCCCAACACTTTTAGGTGGTGGTTTTCTCATGAGCAAGCATTTAAAGTGAAGGACCTGACGCATACGACACGAGCGTACATGCGGGCAGGAATCCAAAGCATTCCAGAAATCCAAAACGAATGCTATGACGTTCAGCTTTGAGTCCAGACTGCTTGCTAATTAATAAGTTCACATGGTTCTTGGGCCTTCACTGATCCCGTGGACCCGCCCATTCCGCACATCAAAGGGCCTTCCTTGTTGTGGCACTTTCGCCGCAACACTCCCTTCGACCCATGAAAGTTAACATTCCCCAGCACTGTTTTGTGATGCAAATCAGATATGTCGTCGATGCAATGTGTTCGTGACAAGCAAAGCATCTACTTATGTGGGTGTGCTTCCATGATAAAAGAGATAAAATAATTGTATGTAGATATTTACTATGGTTCGGCTCAGATCAAATTTACGCCCACTCGTTCAAACTAACGATTTACCAACTGGATTCCACTGGCAATTCTTGGAGGGGTTGCAATGTAACTCGCGCTGCTTTTACCCAAAGCTAGTAGATCAAAGCATTAATTCCCAAGCACTACTACGACGACACTCGTACACTTCTCAATAGAGATTACAATCAATAGATCGCTCCTAGTATTCGTGAATTGCCCTCACGGAATAGTATATATGTTTCAAAAGATTAAAGTTTGATTGTTCTCGTGATTTATGTTTTCTTTGGTATATGTTGATCTTCTTATATAATAGTCCTCACGATCCATAATAAATTCGGAAAATATTCAATTTAACAGTTGAAGATAAGGTCCACAATCACCAGAAGATCTGGTCGACATAAAATCAAATTTTCCAGTCATACTGTGAATTCCACGAATGGACTTGCTCATATTAGGAAATAATCATCCTTAAGCATATTAATTGACAACAGATCAAATTCCTCGTCCTATGTCACAACGATTCTAAGACTTCATGAACTTATTAATCGATGTAACTAGATGACTTTGTCGATTTCAAAATATTAGAGGAGGTTTTTCTCAACAGAATTGCATCTCATGCTCTCACTCGGGGTCGCCATCACATTCCTCGACGAACGGAGTTCATTGGTACTGGTTTTGGCCGAGTTTCTTGCCAGGGTAGTTGTTGGTGGAGGCTTGTGCCCATTTAGGCGGTGCCTTCAAGCAGATCCTGAAGTGCACTCATTTTCGCGAAATATCCCCTAATTCGAGACTCGAATTTAGCTCGTTTGTTCCGTAGATGTGCATCAAGAAGCCGGATCAACCGAAAAAGTGGTTGGCTGTGGTGCGCTCGCACCTTTTCGTACCAACCGCAGAGGTATTTTTCCGTCATAAAATAGGGAACGGCTAATTTAAGGTGGTGGGGGTGGAGTT
>JAGVVM010003133.1:0-48187 GCA_019149425.1 Psidium friedrichsthalianum
CCAGTGCTACGCTGTTGCTACGTAGAGACTGTTCGGTAGCATGAATTGGACCACAGATGTCCGACACGTTCTTACGGTGTCATTAGCCATGGTAGTCAATCGATTGAACTGTATTCACGTCCGGTTCCTAGTCTCGGACACCCTTTTCGTGATGCTCTATGGCCAGGGCCTTAATCACTCCTGTTGTCCCCTGTCGTTGGTCAGGTGCGAGGAGTGCCTCTTCACCTTCGGCCGCGTAAGGATCATCCAAGGCCATAGAATCCACTCATGATTGGTAATGGGTCAGTGGGGTATACTTTCCCGCAGACGTCTAGCCGACGGTAATGCTGCCGCCCAAGCCGATGTACTCCGGATGCCGATATACCCCAATCCCGAAACCATGTCGGCTCCTGGATTGCTGGTATCTCCACCTGGGAATCGGTCAATCTATAGCCAGCGCCGCCGTTAACTTCAACGCAGAAATCAGGGTCGATAGACCCATACCAGTTGATCCTAGGGTCAGGAGGCATGGGTTGGTAACAGAATGCGAGGCCATGGAATCCTGATCGGGTAGCTGAGATCGTGCGCCCGTGGAGTTGGAATTAACAGAGTGCTCCCTAGCTAGTGTATAGGAACCTACACCCAAACTGGGTATTTATATCCCATAACCCGAGGGGATTTATAAGACACCTGATTTTGCTGTCTTCCCTGGAAGGAAGACCAATCACGGTAGAGCACGTAGGACGATTTTTAAGCGCAGTGGCGGGGAAGCTGACAAACACGAGTATTTGAGGCTTCAAGCTGTTTCCCCTGTCGCTGTCCAGACAGCATTTACACATGGTACACCTCTACCAGCAATTCAATCCAGACGTGGGCGTGAGATGGAGAGGCAATTCCAGTTCATTTTTATCGGTCTGGCCCGAGTGTCGGTAGCCGTCTGGGAGAATGCTCAGTATATCGAACGCAACCGCGGACCAGTTCATCGTTCGGTTCAAGAAGTCAAGGAACCGTGCTGTGCGCATCCCTCACTGAGAAAGCATTTATCGATCTTTTGCGTTTAATGGGTTGAAGTTTAACCTTCGGGAACGTTTCGAAGGACAAACATTTGATGACCTCTTCCATTAATAACCAGGTCTCAAGTTGAGCACCTTTGAAAGAGAAAGAGGAAGAACCTATGAAGAGAATATGGGCAGGCTTCTGTTGGGCAGACAATCTCGAAATGGATACCTGACAGAGAGGAAGGGGAAAAGGAGATAGCAGTGGCTACGATGGTATTGGACAAACACATATGCCCAGCTCTTAATCGGCAAAGCTAAAGATTTTTGCAAGGCAATGCGCGAGAGAGTCCAAACAGTTACTCGTTTGACATATACAGTTGGATTAATATTCACTTGTTGCTGAAAGATGATGATAAAGTTGGCCGAAGACAGGAAGTCCCATCCAAGGAAGAATTTGCAGAAAAGAGGTATTGTAAGTGGCATCATTCAACCAGTCACAACAAAACAGCAAATTGCTTCGTTTTCAAGAAAGACGATACAAGAAGCGATTCGAACAGGGCAAGATTAAATTTGCGAAGACAAACTGAAGCACCAATGGAATTGATGCAGATCCTTTTCCTAAGATGACGGGAATGGTGACATTCATACCCCGTCGGGTTTCAAACCGAAGGTGTATGCTCTCAATGTCCCGAGAACCTAATCATCAAGACTAACAGTGGTCTGAATTCGGTTTGTTCTAGGACTAGAGGGAGATACCGATCAGCTCTTTCTTCGGGAAGTAATTAGACCCCAAAGGTTTGGAAATGGCTCCCAAGTCATCTAGTCCCGTCGGAACAAGACAGGAGATACCGATTAGGCTCTTTCTCGGGGAGCATCAACCCCGAAGAGGTTTTGGCAATGACTCCACGATTCATTTGAATCCACGAACTAGGGGAGGATACCGAATTGATTCTATTCCCGAAAGGAAGACGGTACGAGAGAATGCCTGAAGCAACGTACCAGAAGAGCCTATTCATACACGAGTTAGCTAAAAGTGGAAAAAGGAAAAGGGGAAGAGAGGAGAAATTGCTTTCGAGAACCCGTAAGACAACACGAGTAAGCAAAATCAAATCCGAGATTTGTTGCAAGCCACATGTCGCTTACAGAAGCACATTAAAGTATGACATCAATGGCAAGAGTTTAAAATTAGAAGATCGCGCGTGAGTTAGCACACTGCGAGCCGCCAGAGAGGTATTACAAATCATAACGAAGTTTTCGGAAATACAGCGGAAGACGCTTCGAGCCCAAAAGACCGAATTGATGAGTTGCAAGACCGTAATGCATCTAACGGTCAAAAAGAAAAGTTTATTATGGCACGATACAAAGAAGGAGACCCGGAGGTAGGACGTCTTGGGGAGCCGAGTGGTATATTATTTATGTTGTGTCTTACGAGCAGCCAGAATACGCTCACACGACCGTCATTACCCGTTGGCCCATCTGTTGGGGAGATTAGTTTGATTGACCAATCCACTTCAGCATTCCGGAGAAAGTTGAGAGGCCGTATCCGAAATTTTGCAGACAAGAAAGTTCATGCTAGTCAGTGGAGTAAATACGAGGAGGGAAGCAGCAAAACTCCAAGTAGTCGGGCAAGAAAAAGAGTCTTTGGCATCGGTATCAAGAAATGTAGAACCCAGAGGTAGGTCCTTCTGTGGATCATTGGAAAAGTTTGAATACATCGTATATTAATGGAAAGCCATTAACCTCAAACAACAACAATTAACCAGTTTGTGTCGATTGGTTGGGGGAAGAGTTTGATGATCCGCCCTAGATCTCCACCACAGGACAGATGGGGAAAGCAAGATTTCCTTAAAGCGAAACATGATGTTCCTTGAACGAAGAAATTATATTCATTCATACTGCAGGTAGCTCTACCTAAAATGAAGGAGAAAAGATTTTACAAAATTCACAGCATGATCTTCCCGAAGGGAAGTGGAGAGAACAAATGCCTGCCTGGCCAACCATCATAACCCCGACTCTCGAAGGGAGATCAGGCAGAAAACAAGAGAGATATTTACGAACACATAGCTTGAAGAGGCAAGGACAATGCCCCGCAATCACGACGGAGAAACTGGAGTAAAAAAAATGGAGGTGAAATGTTGCCGAGCCAAGAAAGAAGAATTATGGAGGTTTCTTTGCTCCTGAGTTAGCACAAGCGAATCCAAGACACTAAAGACAATGAATCACGGGAGAGAAAGTTCGGGAATACTTCCAACCATAGATGTTGACGTTCATGGAGAACTGGCCAAAGAAACAAACGAAGTTGGATTCAGTCAAAGTCGCATAAGCTTGAGACACGACGAGCTAATCGACTTCGGAAAGGGAGAGCTAGATGCCGAAAGAACGTGACTATCCCTGACGAATCGGATGGTGAATGCGAAGCTCCCACCATGAATTCGAAATGGAGCTTGCGGTGGAACGAGGATTCAGGACACTCTCTGAGAGGGAGGTAGCTATGGCAGAGTTCATGTTTAATTCCTGAAAGGATGAATAATGGAGTTTGAAAAAGTTTCCCAACTAAGACCAAGCATCTAAAGTCTTACTTATGAATCCGTAAGTGGATGGAAGTGCCCGTAAGTAATATATTGTGGACACGGGGCTATTTGATTTACTGTCGTACGAATATTTTAGAAGTTGGTTAGAAATAATGATGAGATCACACCGTCAAATGTACATTATCATATCGCCGATTTTCCCTGGGAGAAATGGACAAGGATTGTGAAAGAGCTGTTGTGGTAATCTTACTATACGGGTCCAAAACGTCAGGACTACTTTCTTTTGTATTGAGTCAGATGTGCATACAATTTGTTACTGAGTAAGAGATTGGTTCATTCAATCAATGTGTGCCGTCCTACATTACACCAATGTTTGGCGTTTTGAATGGAGAAAAGGGTAAAAAAAAAAAAAAAACCCATCTAGTAGGAAGGAAGATAATACTGTAAAATACAGCCTATAAAAGGAATTTTGGAAATAAACCCCACTACTTACATTTTGAGCAGAATACGCTGGCAGTGCTCTTTATTTACCAAATACTTGAGTGATTGTTAAATGATTCCTGCTGACTAGATTGTAAATGTCATAACCGGTAAGTCAATGAGTAGAAGGTTGTGATTCCGCGGCGAGTACAAGGGCCATTTTTTGAGAATTGACGAGGTGCCTACCATTTCTCCATGTTTTTAATTCTCAATTTGGTTGGACCTGCCCATGTTTTCCTCCCACAACCTCAAATCTCACCTTATTTTTCACTACCCTTCTAAACAAGGTAATGTTACTTTCTCGACACTTTTCTTCCTCGACCATTCCCCAACTTTCTGGACTCCAAATAGTGTTAAAATTTAGGATCGTTTGAAAGTTAGCTGAATGTACCTATCTGAAAAAAAAGGAAGTTACCGTGAATGTATGGGATGGAAGTGATATAATTGGTATTTTTAGTTATTTTATATTTCAGTTAACCCTTTTTTGCTTGACCTGGTGTAAATCCACTTGCATATGATTAAGCTTGGTTGAGTTTACCTTTTTCTCAGGTGTTTGTGTGTTCTTTGAGTTGCTTTTGATACAGTCGATACTTTGCATGTTAACAATCATTTTGTGAGCCTTGTTTATTGAATCACCATCATGTTTTTGCGAAGCCATCTTGTGATGTGACCATATGGCCTTATTTTCCCTTTTGTACTGTTATGTTTGTACTAAATTGAATCGAGAGGCTCTTAATTTTTTGGTTGAGCGTTTGCTGTGGTAGGGTTACTTTTCACAAAATCATTGGAAGTCTTAGTGCTATACGTTTCAAAAGCCATGACTTGCTTTGGAACCAATTTTCTGCTACAGCTGCTCAAGATGATGGGAAAGATCAGATGCTTCTTCAAGATTGAAGACTTCTACGGTTGGAACTGAATGTGTTGGGTTTGAAGTTTAGGATAAAGGTTTAAATGATTATCTGCGTGTGGAGGAGCTCAATGGGAAAATCGGTCCTTTTGGGTGAATCCTGTGAATCAGAGTTGATGCTATAGTCGAAGCATCAAGCTTCGGACACTTTCCTCACGACTTAATAATCCAGCTTAAACGTTATGTTTTTCCTTCCTAGGTACTTATAGCAATTACAACTATGTACATAGAGTTTTTAATGGTTTTTTTTTCTTTATTACTCTCTGGAAAGTCGACCAGACTTAGGTCTGCATGATACCATTCGTTCCGAAAAAAAATTGTAATTTTGTTAAATGACTTTTTTCTGATTCTTGATCTACGAATTACATTTTTAAGAACCGAAACTGCGTGTGATACTTAAGCAAAATTTCTGTTTTTGTTAAATGATTCCTGCTGACTAATTGTTTTCATTCCGTCAAATAATAATGTAATTACTTTGTACAAATTTTAGTTCTAAATTGAAGATAATTTCCATGTCTTAGTTCTAATTTGAATACCTGCCCATTTTTTTTTCCCACCTCATAATAAATCTTCACAATTTTAACACTGACCTTTAAACTTCGATTAAGCTGCCACAACGTTCCATATTAATGACTCATTGTTTTTTTAATGTTGAGTTGTTAAAATACATATCAAAAAAAGGAAGTTACCGAATTATGGATGGAAAAAAATAAATTATCTTGCTTGATTCGAATTATAATCATTCACTATCATTTTGCACTTGTATCCTAAATCCAGTTGGGTGTTTGCTCCTTGCTCCACGTGTTTGGTGGTCTTGAGTTTTGGACACACGGTTCGATTTGATGTTACCATCACATTTGTGAAGCCTTCATATTCACCGATATTTTTTTGTAGAAAGTGGAAATCTATGAAATCTTTTTGTAAATTTAGGGTCCTACAAATTATGTAATGAGGTCAATTAGTCTAATCGAAGCTTCTCTATTTTTAGGAATTTCCTAAAATTTTTGTGAGTTTTTTCAAAAAAAATTCAATTTTTTTTGAAAATTTTTTGCTTTATTTTTGCTAGGTCGAGAGTCAAGTGAGAGAGCCCTTCAAAGGAAAAAGTGAGAGTTGTGAGACTCAATGCTGTTTGTGATTCTGAAAGTGATTTTTCTTTCAGAATCAACTTTTTGTTGGTTCAAGGTTTGCTCTAAAAGTGATAACTGCTTCTCCAAACTGATTCCTTAAACAGAATTAGTTTCCGAATTATTTAGCATTACAACCACACGATGATGTTTTTATTTTTTTTTTTTTCTTTATTATGTCTCTAGAAAGTCAACCATACTTTAAAAATCGCAGTGATGTTAGATAGTCTGTGTAGAAGACACCATTTAGTGGGAATGGCTTTGTCAGTTTGTTGTTATAGAGTCTGTTGAAAGGTTAAAGCTGGAAGTGTTGAAAATATTTCTTCCTATAACTTCTTACACTTGATGTTTCAACAATGGTAGAACCAATGATGTCGGATGACTCCAAATGTTTGACCTTTTTCTTCAGTAAAGAATTCCATATTGGCTTATAATTAAAATTGGTAATAGTGTCTCTGTATAACTTAGTCTCTCTCTCTCTCTCTCTCTAGTGGTGTAGCTTGTCTGTGCTATTGTATTTGCATTCACTTATTGTTGATATATTTTGATTCCATCATTGTAGACCACAACAAAAAAAAAGATAACTTCTGCGTTTTCTTTCCTCGGGAACTTGATATGCGGAAGAGATTATGTGACCCAGCTCAGGTTGATTTAATATATGACTTGTCAGCAATCCTGATACACAAAGGAACTGCAGTAAACAGTGGGCATTACATTGCTCATATCAGAGATGAAAAGACGGGGCAATGGTGGGAGTTTGATGACGAGCATGTGTCCAATTTAGGTGATCACCCATTTGGAGAAGATTCGTCAGGATACAAGAGTAAACCTTCACAAAAGGAGCCACTTGTGCACTCCTCACCAGTTTCTGTTGCTGGTGATGCTACAGATGATGTGTTGCCACATTTTGCAGAAAATGGTGATTTAGAACATTCTGAGATCTTTTCATCTGCTGATGCGTACATGCTCACGTACAATCTGCGGCAAACCAATACGCATCTTCAGAAGATGTCCACGATTCTGGATGCCAATACTATTGAAACTGAACGCACCGATAGCACATCAAATGACGTCATTTCTCTTCCATCTTACCTTAGAGACGAGGTTGATGAATTGAATGCATCATATGTGGAAGCATGCCACCAGTATAAACTACAGAAGGAAACAACATTGCATCTCATGGAAGAAAGGAGGCAAGAGGTGCGCCTAATTCTTTCAGAAGCTCCTGTTCAATCGTTTGAGGAACCTTTTTATTGGATATCAGCAAATTGGCTCCGCCTGTGGGTTGACAATATTATGCCTCCGTAAGTACAGATGCTCCAGCCGCACCACCATTGCCATGTGCTTCTCCCTTTCACTCTGACATGCATCCTTCTTAAAAACTGACTTACTACTTCACCCCAGTATTTATACATTAGGCTCATAGAGTCCATGTTCTCCTCGTTACCTGAAGCATCACCATCCTTGCTCTTTTCCTCACTATGACTGGTTTCATATGGTCTTAGGACTTTCTCTCAGGCATGGCTACTTCTTCAACTTTTTCTTTTACACTGGCCTGTCCCAACAAGTTGCTCTATATGTTCATTATCATTGTCTTCATGGACCCCTTTGTTGACATTGCTTGCTGAATTATGCTCATTTTTGGCTTTTTAAAAAGCACTAGTGCATTCAAGTTGGGAGATTCAGCTTCAAATGAACACATTTGAGTGTCAATTCCTCTGATCTGCTGTCAGATCATAAAGAGGACTGTCTTGTTGGTAATTACTCAAACTTGCACAAAAATGCCATACGGAGTTCGTTGCCATGATTTGGAGTATCTCTATACTAAAACTGATGTAGGACAATCTGACTAGTACAATCAGATATACAAATACCGCTTGTGGGCTATGAACAGAATTCATATGGTGAGTTATTATAAGCAATCAGTGAGGTTGAAAGGTTTGGTAAAAAGCATTGAAAGTTAAGAAAATGATCGCGCCACACCACTCAGAAGTGAACAATTCCTGAAAACTGAATGGTAAGTGTCTGTCTTCTCAATTTGATGAACATTATACTTGCAGGCTCTAATGAAATCCTAGTCCATGGACTGATGAAACAGTCAGTCTTCACCAGAACCTTGTAATCGTGTCAATTTGTTCACAATGATCAACTCGTTGATCAGATGAGCTGCGTCAAAAGTTCATTGACATTGAAGAATGAACTTGATAAAAAAAATTGGTTTGAACAAACCAAACATGAGTCATTCCTCCTTCACGAAGATAACTTGTGATTCGATACCTTCAAAAGCTCTATATTGCTATCCCACAGCCCAATTTAAAATTCAAACAGGAAAGCAGGAGACTAGTTGGTTTTAGTTACTGTTTATATATTACTTATCATTATCCATTGCATTTTGGGAGGATTACCATTATGTGTATTTTCCTGGCTTCACTGTGATGTCTGGCAGTGTTCTGGATAACACTCTCATTCAATGCTCTCATGGAAAAGTTCACATGGCAGAAGTAGGCTCTATGAAGCGATTGTCTGCCTGTGCCTGGGTGAAATTGTTCTCAAAGGTACTCAGTTGTTTTTCATGAAGTTACCTCTCACCTGACTGCTATAATCTTATTATGAATGAGTGTTTAGTGGTCACAATGAATGAGTGTTGAGTGCCTGGGTCAGTTTCTTTTCTCTGTCAATCAAATTCTTTCACCTTCTCAAGAAAAAAGGGGTGACTCATCTCTTTTAATTTGGGAACATTGTTGATGGATATATATATTGGGCTTCTACCATTGAATGATAGATTCTGGTTCACAAACAATCATTAGCTTCAATGGGCGCGTTAACCATATTTGCTGGGTAGGGTTACTCATTATACCTGGTTGCCATGTTAATATATTTCCACCTGTTAATGTAGTTGGGAATCTTAAATTACACTAAGTAGCTCCTGATTCTTCTACATTTTCCTTCGGGCTCAGTGTCTTCTCCAATAGGAGCAAATATTGAATAGTGTAAGTGCCTATAAGCTGTCAAAACTTTGCGGTGAGATAATAACCAAAAGCATTGCTGTGATTATTGGTTAAGTGCTAAAGCTACAGGAAGAATTCATCCATCAAATTGACTTATGCGTGCATTACTGTGGATCTTGGTGTGCTTTCTGTTTTTTTTCCCCTTTTCAAAGCTGTACTCAAAGTCATAGATTAAGGTTTTGTGCAATAGAATATCTTTGTTGATTTCTACATGCTTCCACTGTTTTAAGTCAAGCAAGATTCAGTCTTCAGCACATCATTTTTCATTAATCAGTCATCTGAGGCTTTCAGTTATCTTTTCGTTTTAAGCTCTTGCTCACATTTCTTTTCAATTTGTTGTACTGTTAATATTAACAGCTTTCTACTGTTCTTTTATTCTCAGTATGGTGGGGGGCCAGCTCTGGCCAATGATGACTACTGCGTGGACTGCCTAAAAGAGGCGGCACACAGACTGGTTTGTGCTGACAGCTATAGGGATCGGAGAAAAACGGTGAAGGAACTTGCAGATTATGTGCTTTCCGGAAATTGTAGTGATGGAACGTACTATGTATCAAAAGCCTGGTATGGTTGTGCAATTTTTCTTTATATCTTCCCTATTGATCCCTAGGCATTACCAGTCAAAAATAAAAAAGAAGTGCTTGGGTAATCAAACGTGGGAAACATTCCCCTCCTATCTTTCAAATGCATTGTGAAGCAATTTCTGTCATTTACTGGAGCTGTCTTTCATATTTCTTTCTAGTTTTTTTCTTTTTTCTTTTGGTCGAATTTCTTTCTAGTTCAATTGGTAAGATTCATAATCAGTTTCCTGTTTTGAATTTTATGAACTATATTGAAGAGCACTAGGAGGGGCCTACCGTTCCCAACCTCAAAGCTAGAAAATATCCAAAACAAAATTAAAAAAGACTCGGACATCTAAAGGGCTTCCACCATGATGCCAAAAAAGTAACATGGAAAGCCAAATATCCTTTAGAGCACTTATAGAACTTTCCACATGTGAAAAAGCCTGCCTTTTTCTTGCCTCTCAGATACCCTGAGAACTGGAAGCGAGGATTAAAAACAAAAAGCTTTTCCTTATCTTTACAACAATTTAACCCAGACCGAGTGAAGAGTTCCTGTTCAACAGAGATCCTGCCACTAAGCAACCTAACTAATGTGCAAGAGTGACAAAGCCATATTCCAAAGTCCTCAAGTCTCCAGGAAATTAAGGAGAAGATGAGAAACAGATTGTATACTCTGCTTACAAAGAAGACACCTACTGGCTAATACCCAACCTTTTCTTTTCAGAAGTAGTTTGCATCTTACCTTCTCTTCAAAAGTCGGTTGCATATAGATTTCTATAGTTCAAATAAAATCTTTTCCATTCTTAATATTTGTATTTAATGTCCCAATTACCTTGAGGTTCATATATAATAATGACATTGAAATACTCATTCCTGCCACCATTTTAATTCCGATGGTTTTATCAAGATCCTTCTAACATCCGGAATAACCCCTGTCATAGGCTTACTCCACGGTGATTCCAACTCCATTTCTTAGTCTAGACTGGAAAACTGAGTTCTTGAGATCCTTTGTGTCAGAGCCAACCCACTTGATTTTTTCAAGGCTTATAGTACTAATCTCTCTCCTAACTATAAGCCAGCCACTGCTGTCCTTGTACTTGCGAAAGTCCCAATGTTCCAAGTCCTCAACTGAATCCTACTCTCATGGACTAACTTCTTTACCGTCTCCCAAAAAAGGTACGAAAATCCTTGCTCATTTGACACTGCACCAAGCACCTGTGCAATGGCCATTGCTCACTTCTCACTGTACTTAAGACACGATGTGGCACTTCCGGGCAATGACCTAGCCTTAATGAAATTCTTTGTAGGGTCCATTCTTGGACGTTGAGCATCACTTGTCGACTACCTATGGCTTGGGACCAGCTAAATCCTACCTAGGCGCAGTTATTAAGTATCCTAGAATCCTTGAAGAAATTCATAAGATCATCTTAATCAAATGCAAAGATGAGTAGCATTCCATTGAACCGATAACGTGTCGGAGCTTTTTTTACCTGTGTCAAACTTAAAAGAACTGGCAATCGTCAATTTTTCAATAAGGCAATTCCAGGTTCTCTTATCAGCTACATAGAGTTGTTGCCAAATTGAGATGGTGAGGCATAGTTCTCTTCGTAGTTCCAGTGCAATAGTGACGCAGAAATCAGCAGTTCATTCATGTGTTTAGATTTAGGAAAAGGTCATTAATGGTAACAAACTCTACGACTCCAATTGTGAGTAGAGAACTTAATTAGTTTAAGAACTTAATACTCAGTCCTTTGCTATGGTTTAGTAGCAATTATTACCTGGCACTCCTACTATGTACTCTCTCTCTCTCTCTCTCTCTCTGTGGCAAGTCTTTCTGTCTGAAGTTGTGTGAGCCTTTGTTCTTGCATAATAATGTTGTCTCAGATTTCCCCCCTATTTAAGCCTAGAAATGAACCAAAGATTCACCTGAATATCGGAGAGGATTTTTTGCTTAATGTAATGCAACATCAATCTGCCATGCTTCGCAGGTTACAACAGTGGGTGAAAAGAAAAATCCAGATGCACCAAGTGAAGCTGATGCGGGCCTACAGCTTCAATCAGATGTCCTCATGGGCAACTTATGCCTGAGCAGGCTGCCGGTGCTAGGCGTTTGCTGGTTCCTGAGAATCTTTGGCTATTCTTTTATGAAGATGCTGTAACTGTGAATCCTGATGATCCTTTGGGTTGTCCTAGCTTCCACATTAGCTCGGAGCAGTGCTGCCAATGCAGTGAAAAAATTTCAGAAGTGGCATGCCTAGAAGATTCTCTAAGGTCATCTATACATCTGTTATTGCAGTTAATTGCCTTTGTGAATACAGATATTGTTCATGGGCATACATGCTAGTGGTTTTATCTCCATGTGCATCTGTCTGTTTGGAAGATGTGAGCTGGTTACTTGCATGTTTGTTTATTTTTCGAATTAATGGTTGCAGAGCAGTGAAGAACAAGCAGCGTGAAAATCATGAGAAGTTAGCTGCTGGTAAAAGCTTTCCAATTCTTCCCTATCACAAGTATTACTTGTTGCCGTCGGTATGGCTCACAACGTGGAGAAATTATGTGAATGCTAGTGGCAAGAACACTTTGTCGTGCAATGAACCTGAATATTTGGATTCCGTGATTGATAGGCTGACATGTGAGAAGGTAACTTGCAGCCATTTTCTTGCAATCTCTGGTGTCTTGATGCTTTTATTTTTTTTAATACCCATCCAGAAGGTTCTTCAATGCATATTCCCCCCGGTCCCCCTTTTTCCCCCAACCCACCCACCACAAGCACAAACAAATCATTTACCTGGGTAGGCAATGAACTGAAACTCTGCAACAGCTTTATCTCCTTTCTTTAAGTTCTATATTTTGGTTTTTCTTCTCTTGAAATCTGTATATCAGCTTTAGCTCCTGCAATACTTGTTTTGTATGTTTCTTTGTCTTCGAAAATCATTTATGTCTGTCTTTGTGTCTTAGGAAGGAGTAAAGATGTTTTAATTGTTTATTAGAGCTTTAAAGAAGATGAAGAATGGAAATTTTATAGGAGAGATTGGGCATCTGGGCTTGCAACCATTCTCAATAAGATTTTAAGATCAAACAAAAAGCGGAAGAATGAAGAAAAAGTACCCTGTGCCTATTTACAAGAATAAAGGTGCCACTCAGAATTGTGCCAACCACAGTGGTATTAAGCTACTGAGGCATACCATGAAGCTATGGAAAAGAGTTATGAAGTAGAGGTTGAGGCAAGAGATTCATATCTCAGATAACCACTATGGAGGCTATTGACCTATTATGAAGACTGATGGAAAGGTACAAGGATAAACTGCATGATCTACATTTGGTGTTCATAGATTTGGAAAAGCATATTGAAGAGTACCAAGGGTAATTTTATGGGGGTTCTAAAAAAGAATGGGGGCACCCATTGCCTGTATACAAGCGACTAAGGATATGTAGGATGGAGTGATCAATTCATTAGGACAAATGGAGGGGAAACAAAAGATTCCCCATAACATAGGGTTACACCAAGACTCTGCTCTAAGTCCTTACTTTTTGCCTTTGTTATGGATGAGCTAACAAGAGATATCCAAGGTGGTGTTCCTTGGTGTATGCCTTTTACAGATGACATAGTGCTGGTAGATGATATCAAGTTGTGTTAACCAGAAACTCGAATTTGGAGGGAAACTTTGGAATCTAATGGGCTGAGCCAGACTAAGACAGAAATATATGGTTTGTAATTTTACTAAGGGAAGAAGTTCAAATGACCCCTTGGTGAAAAGTGGAGATAAGGAAGTGCCGAGGAATAGACAGAGATCTCACTCATAGAGTACAAGCATATGGATGAAGTGGAGAAGTACATTTGGGATTTTTTCCGACTGTTAAAGAACAATGTTATGTAGGTAAAAAGTAGGTGTTGCCCCAATTTAGGATGAGATGAGAGAAGACCCCCTAGACAGTTTGGCCATGTTGGACGAAGGCCTTCAGATGCTCCAGTGAAGAGATGTGGACAAGGTTTGGATACATTAATTAAAATGGGTAGGGGAAGTCCTAGAAGGATGGTAAGGAGAAGATAAGGAAAGATATGGAACATCTAGAACTTGCAGAGAATCTAATAAAGGAACAGCTGGCATATGGATTCACATAACTGATCCCACTTAGTGGGATAAGGCTTGGTTCTTCTTCTTGTTGGTTTTAGTCTATCTTTTTCACTGGCTTTAAGTTCTAATTTTGCAGATCCCCTGATCTGGACCATCTTCCAATTTTCGCAACCAAAAAGATTTATTGTAACATAGACGAAATTTAGTACTTTAATTTGCTTTGCCCTGAATAAATATTTTCCCAGCTGACAAGAAGATGCTGCTTTTCTAAGGTGTTAGTTCATGTGATTTTTATATTAATACACTCTTGTTTGAGTGGCACAATTATGGAACGAAGTGACTATACCAGAACAGACACTGATGCTGATTCCACTTGACAACGTTTAATTGATCTGATCATGGACACGGTTTTATATGGTTGCAAGTAAATAACTATCCTGGATCTGGTACTGTTGTATCTATCCGAAAAGGTGGTGTGACTTTGTGATAAGTTAGCCTCCATTTTATTTTGGAGATGATGGTTCATTCTTATGCTCCTACAAGTGATGATATGAATTGACTTGTGGCATCTATTAGTACACACTGTTTAAGCTGGCATCCCTTGCATGTATTGATACTTTTTTGGAACTCCATATTCAACCATTTTTCACTCAGGATGTGCTTGTACTTCTTGTGCTTCTTAGCAGCATTTACGTCTTTTGGAAAGGCCTCTTGACCTGGTACACAAGCGTGGAGCAATTTTTTCAGAAGGTTTCTCTTGTAAGTATATGAAACTATTCATGAATATTTATTTCCTCACAAAAAAGGAAGAAAAAACTACGACCCTCATACATTCAGAATCTGATTCACTTGATAACAGACAGCAGGTATATTCTTTAGTATTGGTAAGTATCAATGCTCTAATATCTTTTGACAAAAGTTGAATCATGTGTATTGGGAACTCTATGCACATGAAGACAGTGCACAAAGAAATCAAATCTATAATTTCAGATGATGGCAACAAAGCTGCATCACAAGCTGTTCCCTTATCCCTAGAAATTTTTTTATTTTTAAATTGTAATAGCGGGGACTGTATAGTCAATTCTGGACGCAGTGTCCACGTTTTTGTGGTGATCATTGGAGCATGTTGTGATGAAAGGTGATGGTGACAAGGTCTTTATGTAGGTAATTATGGCGATGGTGATGTTCAGTCAATGTTCTGGTTATAGATGGATGTTGGCGACTAGTGGTGGGGCCTTGTGTCCCCCCCCCCCCCCCCACCCCCCCCCACCACACACACAAAAAAAAAACCACAAATTAGATCTATCGAAGTTGCCTCTTGCAATCGATTATCGAAAGAGATCACCAGTAAGAGCATCTTATCTTTTATTCATCTTATAAAATTGTAGCATCGACAGTAAGAGAAGAACAATCTTTTGGGGGAAAAAAACTTGTCTTCAATAATTATTATCTAGTATGTTCCATCAATGCCCTTTTTTCACGTGAAATATTGGATGCTAATTCAATGTGTAAAGAGAACAGAGTCCGAACTGATTTTATGATGGCTAGGTTAGGCCTCAATCCCTAGATTTTGGAATTTCAATTGGTCGGCTGAACCTTGTCTAGTGAATTTATGATTATTTTGCTATTATCTTAGCCCCACCAAAGCTTCACCTCTAGATCCATCCCCGGTTCTGGTGACCATGATTGTTGAATGACGATAGCCAGGTGCTTTGGGTGGTTAGCAATTAGTCTTGACTTCCGTCAAGAGAGCATTCATGACCTTTGACTTCTTGCAGTAGTGGTCCCCCCTTCTCGGAAAGTATTTCCTCATCTTTTGTTGGGTCGGTTGGGATTGCTTTTTTTTTTGGGGGGGGAGGGGGGTGGTTGTTGGGTTGGGTGAGGAGAGCAGTTTCCCTTTTGCATTGAAGGGACTCTGAAGAAGAGGAACTCAATGGTAATTTAGAATAAAAAGTATAATTTTTTCTAGAGAGCTTTTGTTTTGGGACGACCCTTGATCATACCACTTTGTAGACTGTGGTATGTTTTCTCAATGGCCCTGAAAATGGAAAGGCTAGGCAGGGAGGGCTCAGCTTTGTCTCATGATCATGCATATCTTTTCTTTAAAGGGAAAGATAATGTCCAGACCCTGCTTTTTGATGGAACCACAATTCATCTGGCTTATGTGCATGTAACTTGTTTCTTGCTTTTTGACTGAAATCAGTACCGAAACCCAACAAATTATTCACAACTGCTTCATGAAACTTCTGGATTTGATCTGCACTGAAAATGCACACTACTAGGTTCATAATCAAAGACTAGCGGGGACAATGAAGAAGTTGTAAGGACATGGATTTGTGCTTTGTGGCTTAAATTATAAGATTTACGCAAAGTTTCCCTTCTTGGAATTTTGAATCTAGGTCATTGTACTAGGAGGATAATTTGTACAAATTCACCAAAATTGTGTTTGCCGAAAATAAAGCTCCATGTATTCAATTTGTCTATTGTTAGGCTTTTTATTAAAGAGCAGAATAGAAGATTCAAGTGGGAAAAAGAAATCTCTTTCTCATATCTTTCTAGTTGGTTTGTATTATTCATCTTATTCTGGATGATTTTGTAGATCTTGTTGATACTGTCATTGTGATCAGTGTGTCTATATGTGCTTGGTAATCCCCTTTCATTCTAAAGCACTAGGAAAGCTGTATTTGTTGGCTGGCTGTTTTCCATATACACTTTGGCATAATTCGTTCTCCGCCTTCCTCTCTTCTTTTGTATTCTAGACAGATGGATTGACAATCATAACATCAAGTGACTGGAATGTTTCTGTGAAGAATGGGGATGCTCTGAGAACAAAGGCATATCTGCTATCATTGAGCATGATAATGATGCCCAAGATAAGGGTATGTGTGGTAAAGAGACATTGATCGGTAATGAGCAGCTGGGTTCTATTGATGGGTCAAATAATCGACTTGATGAGAGAAAGCTAGTGATCAGGACATCACCGGAGGTACTTTCTATTCCACCATTGTTCCATTTCTTGCTCTTTTTCTCGTGGATATATTCCTCGGTATTTCGTCATTCTGTATCTGATTGTTATACCTCAAGAATGTTTAAGCTTCAAACTAATGGTCGTATTTGTGGATTGTGCACCTTGTGATAGGACCTGTGGTTTTGATGTATTGGGCTCACTCATTATTCCTTTGTGAAAGGACCATTTGCATTATTATTTTGTGCTTGACTTTTCCCCAAATCTATTGTGAAATATCTACAGGCTAAGTAGCCAATTGGGCTGATCTGCCTTTTGTCAGTGGAATTACGGATATGTGCTTTGAAGTACAATTAGGCTTTCTATAGGTAGGAAAGCTACAATGACGCTGGTCTAACTCTCCTAAGTGGTCCTCTTTTAAGGATGATTAGTCACAAGTAAATATTCCCTGTCAACGGGAATAATTAAAAGCAAACAAGACAAACTATTCTCCTGTCATTTGAGATCAGCAAAACTGATCTGTTTTTACCTTTATGAAATCCGGTATCTTCTCCTATGGGAAATGTGAGTATTGTCAAGTTGGCAGAATGAAGGTTCTTCAAGTCTATCTGATTCTCTTATATTGGCAGTAGATGGATGTGATTCTGAGGTTTGGCGTGATATTGATGAGTCAAGTATTATGTCCATACCTTCTTACAAGTTCCTGGGAAAAATGAAAAACATCGCAGAGAGGTAGCAATGGAACTGCCCTTAAAGTTGTATAGGCAGGATGCAGATCACTTTCATCTGATTAGTTTCAGAATGGGCTATGGCTGTCAATCTTCTGGGGGGGACAGATCGAGCTTCAAGAAATAGTGAATGGTCTTATCAATACACAAATTTATAACTCCCCAGGAATTTTAATTCCGCTTCCATTCATCACTGTAGGAATTCTTTTGGAAGGACTAATGATGAATAAATATTACTTTTTTTGAAAGCTTCCTTGGCTTGATGAAGGCTTTGTTTAGTTTTCCAATGTTCTAAGACTATTCCCCTCATATAGGTTTGGATTTGGCCAAACTCATTAGTGAATTTTAGCATTTCAATTAGAATATAAGAAGGTGGCAAACTAATTGAAATTTTAGCTACTGAATTACCAAAACATGCTGTACTTAAGTACAATGTTGAATAAGTGGAGAGTATCTTATTGAAACTTGTGGTGGTAATTATGAGGACTAGCTGACCATGCATTGTATCTGAACTTTTCTACTATGGTGCCAAATGTGAAATATGTTCTTGCGGTGCCTATTAAGGTTTTCCCCCTCATTACATGGTTGCTTCCTTTTTGGTCCTGCTGCCCTCCAAGTATTTGTATTTTTTTGGTGAATGGTTTTTTGAGATTGAAAATCCATTGCTTTTTTATCATTTGCAATGAAACCGCAGAAGGAAATCTTCATCTTGGTCATGTCTCTTGTTTAAGGAATCTATTTCTGTCCTAGGTCTGTGAGGAATGCGTTGGAGAAAAGAGCAAGCTCCGAATTGATGCAGAGATTGAATTATTGCAACGAAGACTATATGTCATGTTTGTGCATGAAAAGGAAGTTCCAAAATCTATCTTAGAAGCACCTGAGACTGCGTTTGATCCAGGCCGCCGGATATCTAAACGCTCTAGAAGGACAAATTATGAAGTGCAGTAAATCTGAAAGTTTCTGGCTCCACATCAATATACCAGTTAAAAATGATGATATGGGAATCTCTTGGGGTAGGCTTTGTCTAACTAATGATGGATTGGAATACTTGCAGTCGATATTTCATCCTTTTATGCTTGCATCTCTGAAGGTGCCTCCATTTGTTGCTCTTATATATCTTATATACCCGACCCATGTGTAGCGACATGTGCCATCAACATATAGGATTATTGAGGCACTCTTTTTAAGACTTGATTCATGAAAAAGGCTAGCGATTAAAAAATGGATTTTCATCTACTGTAAAAATCACTTGCTATCGGCTTTGTTTTGATATTTGCGGAGAACAACGTAGTTTACTTAGTTTTAGCAGCTTTTTTATGTGATGAAGTCGAAAAATATCTTTTGCATCAATCAATTTTTTCTTCTTTTCTGCATCAACTCATAACCCATAGATTAACCACTTTGCAGTTTACATTTTTGTAGTTTCTCCATATTCAATTTGAGGATAACATGTGCAGGTTGTGAAAGAAAAAAGATAATTCACAAAGGGCACAACAAAAATAGAAGGGGAATCTTCTACTCTTTGCAGATTTGAACATTTTTCCTGGTGATACACTTTGGGTGAGGGATTCAAAAGATCCATGAGCATCGAATATTGCTGGTAATTACCTTTCTGAGTCTTATAAATGAAGAAATCTATGATGGAGATAGATTCTCCAAAGCTTTTTGTTGGCCTTTCTGATGTGAAACGATAGCAATGAATTGTTGTGCTGCTTTCTTCTTCTTCTTTGGTTTTTGTTTTTCCATTTTCCTTTAAAAATTAGTCATAAAAATAGGTCAGATGGACTGGATGTGTCAGTGTGTGCTTGTTGGTAATTCCTTAGATGAATTTTTTTCTTTTGGCTTGGCAATCGAGTGAAAGTTAATGATAATTGCATCTTTTTCAAAGACATAATTACACCACGGAAAAGAGAAAGAACACAAGAAGTAGAAAAAGGAAATACTGGTAGATGGCTAGCTGATTAACGGACAAGTAAGTGAGGAGTTCCTTTTGCACAACAAAGGGAGAGGGTAATGGTCAAATCTGAATCATTCTCTTTCTGAGAATCTTCATACCAGCATGCATATCTGTCAAAACAAACCAGCAAATTTTGAACCCGTCTCCGATCACCAATCCTACAACACTAAGGCATTTGAATAACAACGATTTACCACCCAAGCATCAAAAGAGTAGCCCGAGGATTAATACCTGTCAAAAACCTATGTTTTGGCTTGTTTTTTTTTCACTTTGTTAGGACTAAGTTCTGGCTGATGTTTTTTATGCTAGAGAAAACTTATGTTACCATAGGATTGAAACTTGGTAGCCCCTCCATCAAGTTTGAGGTCACCACGGCATTGGGTCGCAGACTTTCATTGGACTTGACATAAAAAATTCCTTTTCCTGGCATAGATTTAGGGAGAAGTTTCTTATAAAGAAACTAAATAGGGTCCTTCAGTAATAGGACTGACTGAAAGGGTAAGGTCAAACTTTTGGACTTGCAATAGGAGTACTGGTGGTCAAATCTAGCAATTTAGTGGAGGATTTTTTAGCCATACAAGAGTATAGTGCCAATTTGGTCAAAATAACTCAAGGTGTAAAGTGTAGGCTTTTTCAAAATCTTAGGGCACAAAGTGTGGGCAATAGGTTCCTTCCCAAAAAAAAGAAGAAGTGTGGGCAATAGGAACTAGAGGATATAAAGCGTCAACCAGGGATTAGTCTACTGGATTTCTCCATATGGGGGTTATCCGATAGCACTTGCATGGTTATAATATATATATATATATATATATTCATTTCCTTTGGAAATCACTGGTTCCATTTTTGAGGTGAAGTATTAATTTTCTATGCATTAGTGTTGAAGTTCTGAGATTTGGAGGCTTACTCTTTAGTGACTTATATATATAATTTTTTTAACAGATGAGATATCCATTCAAAAAATGGATGTGGAACATGCTGAGGAAGGTTTTCGTGGAACACTTTTGACCACTGATTTCCCGTCATAAGTTTGGAGAAAGTTGGCTCTTGTTAAATCTGTGCAAATTCTGGTTGTCCGACATGCTTTTAGGTAAAAGCAAATTTCATAGATTGTTTCTTCTCCTTGTAACCTTAGTCTCATTAGTAATTTACGAAGCAATCGTTGTATATGGGTTTTTTTTGTGTGCTGCTGGTTAGAGTTCAGGACATCGGTGTCACGTTTTGCCGTAGATATAGACTAAGTGATATGAAGCCAGTGAAAGATGTGAGGATTTTTTCTAGCTGCAACACTTCATCATTCTAAAATCTTAAGTCTCCTCTCGTCTTTAGTCAAGAGCTGGATTTCTGTCAAAGCTACTTGTACTTTTGAATTTGAGAAAAAGATATCTGAATCAACATTTATAATTATGCAGCTAATCTGTAGATATGCGTTTTGTTTTGGGGAAAGATTCATTTGTAATATGAATTTTCTTCTATGGATGCTTTCGACATGTTTCTAACCTCTCCGGCCAGAATAAAATTGTCCCTCTGGGAATGTCATTTACGGAGATGCTGTGTGTCATTCTCATCAAGAGTGATCTGTACTTTATTTTTAATTTGCTAACGAGTACTCCCACAAAATCCATTCTAGAACATGTCTGGTCTGTCTACCGCGATGCCCAGAGGGCCCTTGTTTAGCGGTGTTTCGAATGCCTTGAACTAATATGACAAGAAGCTTGAAATGAGTAACTACAAGAACCCCTGAGTGAACATTCTGCAGTTCTAATTCCGAATTATTTCACGAAATATGGCCTAAAGATTTGTAAGTCCTGTAATTTTAATGAGTAAATCATTAGGGGTCGCGATACGACATGTTAAATGCAAAGATCCCCAAAAAGGTTTCTAATTTGTTAATTACCATATCGTACGTGACTCGAGCATTGGAACATTCTTCGCGATCAATTAGCGGGTGTACTTTGATTTTGCCTGCAGCGTTTGGGGTGGCGTCTCCAATGGTGTTTTTAAAGATAATCCATTTACTAATATGGAGCTTGCCAGCTTCGTGAAAGTACAAATAGATCCTGTCAATCATTCTCATCATTACTTTAAAGGAAGAGTGCATTTCATGCCAACTTCAATATCGCGTAAGGGCATGAGCCTCAACCCTAGCTTTGGCGGCAATTGATAGTCCGGTGACCCATCCCTACCTTAGTCGAGCCAACCACCAGGTCGCCGCAGACGGCGGCAAGGGCGCGGCCCTAACCTCTTATTTGATCCGGTCATTCTCTGATCGAGTCTCCCACTCATCTCTTGCGACAATCACCAAGACTCGGGAGAAGGGTGTCGTAACATTCCTCCCACACACCCCAACACTCACAGAGAGAGTTTCCAATTTTTTTTTTTAAATTTTTTTGGTGCTTTTTATTCGTATTTCATTTTAAAGGTGAACACAAAACTTAAGAGATCACAAACCCGATAGGTTGCAAAGAGACTTAGGGCCTACATGGCAATGATTCTGATCCAAAAAAATTATTCTTATTAGAATTGATTTTTCTAGGATAAGTTTTAGAAAATCAAAACGTGTTTCGTAACTACAGGAACTTCCTGTTCTTGGAACAGCAACGTGTTTAATAACTGCACAAATTTTTTATTCTCAAAAATAATTTCTCTTCTTAATTTTTGTCATTTAAGTCAATTAATTACGTAGTTATTTTGTGAAACTTTATCTTACATTTCGAATTAATTGAAGATTAATTCATATTGATTCTTTTATATACCATATCATATATTGCATATAATAATTTTTTGTGTTATTCTGTTTAATTGTCGTGTCGTAACTAATCATTTAAAACTTAAAAAAGAAGAGACCATGTTATGTTAGTGTGTGATTTCAAATTACCTCAGACCTTCCCAAGCCTATTCAATCTTAGCGATTCAATAAGATATTTTGTTAAAGTTCATTGGCGACTTTATACCATTTGATTAAATGTTTCATTGGAATTCCCAATTTTTCCTGTTTTCCGTAATTTTAGTTCTCTAACCTTGCTTATATGATTAAATTGAATAATTGCGCCTTCATCGTGGACTTTGGGCAAAACATATGGGGATTGCTTGACCCATGTCACAACTTACCTAGAATACGTAATATTGAATATCCAAACTAGTGCACTAATATTGATAATCTCCATCCGAGCATGTAAATTATCATGGGAAGAAATTCCCACATATTAACCATCCCTAAAATAATCTAATCTTATTATGGATTGTTTATATTTACTTCACTTCTTGGACCTTGCATAGTTACGTTTGCATTGAATGGTGAAAAGGTCAAAAGACAATTGATTTAGCCAACCCCCAAATTTCTTCTGAATTCGTACTTTTCTCTTCACGGGCAACAGCGACACCACGTCAAAAAAAGAGAAAAGAAAAAAAATACTAAAAATAATTAAAAATTTGAAAATCATTAAAACACCATTAAAATTGCACACCTCAGCGCTAGCCAGTCAAATGGATTAATTGACACAATCACAAAAAATTTAGGAATCAATTGACCCAAAACAAAAAAAAAAAGTTTAGGATTGAATTTTCACAATTACAATAGATTTAGGATTTTTTTTGATAATTTCTCCCTCCTTCACGCTTTATCATTGAACTTGGTGTTGCTTGTAACATAAAGTAATTAGTGGTGGCCACCTTGTCTTCGGTGCTACCTTGTCTCTGCTTCGCCCTGACCCTGACCACTTGAAGTTGCACCACTTCTTGTTCAGCGAAGTAATGGCCAAGGGAACACCTCGGCCGTCTCTCCTCACCCAATTCAAGCAAGTGAGTTTCCCTCGCCGATGAGTTGCTTCAAGCTTCGATGGTCACCGGCCAACTCTACCCCGACAATCCCTTTCTCTCAGTGAAGAAAAGCTTCCGAGCCTTCCTTTTTGGGCACAGCCCATAACGAAAATATTGTGGATGTCTCCTCGAGTTTCAATGGCATTTTTGTTCTCTTCGACACGTCGAGATCGTACGGATGTCCACCCGGATTGATTTTGCTTCCCATTTGCGAAGGCACCGAAAGTTTATTCTCTGTTTGATTGCTCTATGAAGGAAGGATGAGGTGTGTGATATAGTCTCCTAAGGGGAAAATTGTCAAAAAAAAAGTACTAAATCTATAGTACTTTTATCGATTAAGTCTTAAACATTTTAATTTTGTCAATTCAGTTATGAACCTTTTGCATTTATGTTAATTCAGTCCATCTAGCCAATTTTGACAAGCTAAAGCTGATGTAGATAACTTTTATGATATCTTAATATTTTTTTTCTTTTTTTTTCTCTTTCTTTTTTTTTCTTTCTTCTTTCTCTAGCTAACCACCGATAGCAATCGGCCAGACGCTAGGACCGACGAGGTTGTCTTCATGGGCCTTAGGAGAAGCTCACCCCCATCAGCCACTAGTTCACCCACGCCAATGGTTGGCAAGGGCAAGGTTGACCTCACCCGATGCTGGCGAGATTGACCTCACCTAGTGTCGACAAGGTCGGCCTCACTGCCCTAGCCTCTAGGCAGTCGACGGCTGCAATTGACTAGAGAAAGAAGAAAGGAGAAAAAAAAAGGAAAGAAAAGAAATTAAAAATTATCCATGTCAGCGTCAGCCAACTAAATTCGATCAAATGAACTAAATTAGCACAACTACAAAATGTTTAGGACTGAATTGAAAAAATGCAATTGATGTCGATTTTTTTTGACAATTTTCCCATTTCCTATGCGACTATAGTTTTTTGCTTGGCAAAGAATCAAAAAGGTCGTTTGATTGACTCGCGACAAGTGGGCCGGTCCTTTTTGCGGATTCTCCATTCCTCTCCGCAGTGAAATTCTTCCCTTACTCCATCTAACATGTTTCACCTGCTTCGACTGGAATAATAGCAGGTGCAATACTTTGTTCCACCGAATTTTGTTGACAAATAACTCGTTTACAAATGGAAATAATCTCGTAGCAAAATACTGAAAAGGTCAAAAAAAAAAATGAATTAAGAATTTGTACAATTTTCCGTCCTCCAAATGTTCTAAGAAACCATTGGCTTCAATCTTTTTGACATGTGGCAAGACACGATCAGCAGACAAAACAATGCAACATTGAAACCGCTCACTCTCACACACGCACGCATATTTCTGTCCATTGTTGACGTTGCACTGACGATGTTAGTATTATACGAGAAAACTGATTGAAAATGGTCTGAATACATCAGAGGAGCGTCATTTCAAATTCGATACATTGCCGGAAAAAGTTAAAACTTGGCTGATCCAACCCAAAGGAAATAACCCCAACTAACCTCGTTCAGACTTCAAAATCCGGCGTTGGAATTGACAACTATCAGAAGATTGAGTTAAATAAGTTGGCGAGGACACCTATGGTCATTAGGTCATGACAAACTGAAAACCCCATCATCCTACGTAACAAGTGTTCTTACGAATAGGCGGTTTCGAACCACCTAATGGTACTCAAAAATAGCTAAACAATATAAACCTGCATTTGTCTCCAGAATATTTCCCCTTTTCTTATTAGAGAAGAAATCAGTCCCATGTAAAACCTACTTGAAGTAGCAATAAAAAGTAATACTGTGAAGGAACATGATGCCATATGGGCCAAGAGAGCTGGAGAGAAAGAAAATTGAACAAGCACAGAAATTGGAAGAATCAAAGTTCGACCAACAGCATTGAGTTGCCACACATCAAAATTGGAAAGACATAGAACAGAGATTCACAAGAAGAACTTGAAAGCCAATTCTGTGGTTCAAGTACATCCACAGTGAATTATTATGGCATTTCGCTTCGAAACCAGTCAGAGGAACTTCCTGTATGGCCTTCCATTATCCTCATCCTGCATATGCTGTTAAACGCCATCCAAAGATTGTACATATATCAGTAACTCAACTCACTTTCAAATCAACAACAAGCAAACGCAGTTTCAGCATCACTTTGAAAAAAACATCCAAAAGAGTCCATCATTCATACACATGACAACAAGAATCCATCATTAATCAAAGGAGAGCTATATACACATAAGAATATTGCCTGGTGATGAATAATCAAGATGCCAATAAAATCCACTCTATTTGTTTCAGATAGTCTCGAGTGAGCATGAATTAAGTTTTGAAGATACAATCATCTCAGAATAGAGTGATTAGAATTCTTTATGCTCCCCACCAGATAAGATATTTGCCAAAGGACAAATAACCTGCCCCATATGAACTTACTCCACCTTTCCCAGGCCATGTGTGAAAAGATCCAAAGACTACTATTTCTTACTCATGACAGAAAAGCACATAGGTTCAGTAGATCATTCTAGTTGAAGAATCAAAGGATATGAACTTCCACAAGGTTAATGTGATAAAGCAAATTCCAGTGAGCCTGTTAATCTGGGAAAGGATATAGAAGCACAGCACTTTGCCAATTGATTCATGTCAACAGACATGTAAATAGGCTGTGGTGTGCAGCATATATTCTTGCATATGTAACTCGCCTTAACCCCCTTACCATCCTTTCAACATGCCTCACCAAGTGAACTCAATATAATAGATGGACCCATTCATCTCGTTTCTCCAAGAAGACATCCCACCAGCCCTACCCTTTACAAACTACACCACTTAACAGGGCTCATCACTGTGTTTCCCACGGACAAAATTTCAAATTATTTAAACTAGAGGGAACCGACAAAGCTACAGTCGTAAGCAAAAGCAGCAAAAAGAATTTGTCACAATTTGGACACGCCGCTAATTTCTTCTAGCCAGAAAGCATTGCTACCATTTCTTCAATGAGATCCACTGACGCCACACTCTTTTTAAAGTTTCTAATCAATTAATGCTTTCCGTAGGTAACAACCAAAGTCTTTACACATGGCAAAAACTAGCCTCATTAGTCTCCCCTTCCTTCCCTCTAACCAACGCTAGATTAGCTTCTATCTGATTCATTCATTTCCGACCCTATCATTTTCCTTGCAAATTCAAGAAGCGCACAATTTGCTGTCTTATCGGTATGTCCATTTCCTACACAACAGTAAATCTTAATGCCATCCACCGCAGGATATAATAAACCACTGATCGCCAAAGGGTACACAAAGCTAAAACCCATAGAATCAACTATCAGGTGTTCAGCTACCGAGCGATTGCTCGTCATTCCCCAGCGCAATCCCAAGTCGACCACAACTAAGCCACTAAGCTGACTCTCCTAGCAAGCGCAGCCGTTCTCCCCGCACCGATTCGATCGCAATCGAAACTAGGGCAAGTACCGAATCAGAAAGGCGACATTAATCGGAATCGATCGACGCGTCGGTCGATCCAGCGAGCAAGAGAGGAGTAGGACGTACGAATTCGCGGACGATGCCCTTATAGACGAGGAAGGGGACGGCGACGCCGAAGATGCCGACGAGAGCGAGGTTCCGGCGAGTCCACCGGAAGTTGTACTCGAGGTTCTCGCGCGCTGAGCTCCACTCCTCTATGAACTTGTTCTTGTGCGCTTCCATTCCTCCCCCCATCTTCGCTCTCTCTCTCTCTCTCTCTCTCTCTCTCTCTCAGCCTCTCTGGGTTAGACGCTATTGCGATGCTAACAATTCTAACGTTAAATAGGTTAAGAAAATCAAATAAATTGCGCTGTTAATAATTTTTTTATTCTTCTTTTTCTTCACCAAAAGTGAAAAACCTTTGTACAGGTAAAAAGAAAATCTCCATGGATTTGATTTCTTTTCCTATTTGTATATGCACTGGTTTGTTGGGAAAGTATTATATAAAATAAATGGGCCAAGCAAAATTTTTGGGAAAACACTTTTCAGACCTTCTTTCCAAATTTTTCCACGGTGCTTTATCCAAAACCCATACATTTTTTCTAGATCGAAATCTTGAAACCTATAGAGCTGCTACATGTAAAAGATTCATGTCGTATAAAAATAAAAAAATAAAAAAGTCGGCTCCTCATCAGAGACTTTCTATTTTCTAACACGTCGGTGAAGTTATAACAAGAAGTTGTAATTATGACTCAAACCGAACATTCTGTAACGAGTATAATTCCTTATGTTAATTTCCAGAGAGAGTAGTTACGTGATCTCCCTCCCCATTGCTTTTCGCCAAACCAAAACAAAAACAATATTAAAAGTCTCAATTTACAATTTTGCTTCAATTGCCACTTATTTATCTCACAATAGTATTGATTATTAAGAAAAACCTTACTCATCAAGAACTTATGGTAATAACCATAGATGAACAACTAACATGAGTACCTTACCAAAAAAAAAAAAAAAACAACTAACATGAGTAGGAGGCAGTGTCTACTCAGTTGGTTCACGTGGCCGAGTTTGGGTTACGATATGTATGCTTACAGCAAATGAATTTGGAAATCAGAATTGCCGAATCGAGAATCTGATCAAGCTCAACAGCACTCACAACAAAGAATGCAGTCTTACAGAAAAGAAGGCCTCTTCCTCATTGGCGTTTCCTTTTTGAATTGAAGCTGGGTTTTATCAGTTGGTTCCCGACGTAACCTTGCCCGGCAGCATGAGTGAGCCGTGGAGAATTCTTTGTGGTCAAGACCGAACAACTTGGATCAATATGGCCTTCGCCGGCAATGTTGGGTGAAGCTGCTCTTGGGTTTGACTGTCTTGGCGCCTCCAGTCTCTCCAATATCCTTGATATTTTAGCCTCATTTTGCACAAGGCCGTCCGCTGAAGAAAGGTCTATCACTTGGGTGGAGTCCGACGTGAGTTTCGAGATACAAGTAGGAGTGAGTACGTTGGGCATCTCATTGACAAGTAGCTGGCCCCATTCTTCTGCAGCTGTGCACTTCGTTTGTGATTGTGAAGGTTCCCCTTCTACAACTGGAACCGCCAGCGTTAGCTCTTCAGGGGCAGGAACAGTAGCATCTGACATTTTGGGTTGGCATGATTCAGATTCAGAAGAAGTCTCCTTTGATTCTTGAGGTAGTGATCTGGATAAGTCAGAAATTCAATTGATTGAGGAAGCAATGTCAGCTCTACTTTTTTACAGGACTTGGTTCTGCTGTAACTTTTTCCCTCCTAGTTCGATTCAAGGCAGAGAGGATGCTGCTCACCCAAATTCTGATCTTTGTTCTACAAGCAAATTCATTCTTTGATGGAAGCCTCGGTCGTGCTGGATCGGATTGTAGTCTCTCAATTCCATCTGCAGAGTTTTTCAGGGTCAAGATATTTTCTATGCGGCTATACCAATGTGTCATACTTAATCTTCTGACATAACCAAAAGATAGGAAGTCAGGTAGGAAGCGTCCCATTCACATTTAAAAGCCAAGCTTGCCAGTTGAATCATGTAAAGAGGTGATCTTGCATTTTATATTACTTATAGCAACTCAATCTTGGTGGTGCCTATCAGTACTTGGAAAAATCATTGTATGCTTCCTAATCCAAAGTGACTTTTTGTCAAACTTCATTCAGGCAGTAGAATTATTTCAGTGAAATCACTAGATCCTAGTAGAAGGATACTGAACTTACATGAAGGATATATAAAAAGAGCAAATTCTCATCTTCCAAACATTACCCAAAAGAGCAAAGAGCCAAAGACCCCAACCTTCAGAATAGAGGCTCTAATGGCACCCACATTTTCCTTTGACACAGAACAACTGAGATATCTATCAATATCTGGCAATGGCAAGACTTCCTCCAATCCAGCCAGCCGCTGCAAAATTAAGGACATTTGTTAACGTGCATTACATGTTGAAGTATTCAGAAGTCAGGAAGATATTTGACACAAGTTGCACGCAAAAATCAAAGATAACTGTAAGAAAGCCAGTTGTTAAAATACCAACCCTTAATAGCATTGCTCCATTATCTGAAGGCTGAAGTAGATAATAACAGTGGAAGATGGAGGTCTTCATTGTTTCCATGTTATAATTTGAAGAACATACCAAGCCCTGGTCCAGTGATTGTAAAACCCAGCAAAGCCCTTGAAAGACTGAAAGATTCGGAAAGTTCATTGGTTTAACAAATAAGAGATATGATTGATTAACACTCATGGAGTTCCAGTGGAATTCACATCATAGAAAAACTTGATGAAAACACATCCATCTTTTACAATCATGTTTGTGAAAAAAGGATTAAAACAGTGATATCTCAGTGACCCCTAGAGCAATGCAAGTTTAAAGATTGGATTGGCTGAAAGGAATAAAACAAAATAGCTGATAGGAGGGTTTTGCGTGACAGGTGTGTGACGTGTGTCTAGCAAAACAGAGAGAGCATGAATTAGCAGTATGATGAATAATGTAAGAATTCTATTGAAGAGCACTCATACTTCTGGTGAAGGATCGTTAGGGAACATCAGGATTACTTGAAAGAGGAAGTGAGCGTGTTGTCACTAGCTTCAGGGAAGCATACCCAACCCCAGGTAACCAGAAAAAGTAGTTTTCACGTGAGTTTTCCCAACAGGGTTGACAACTACTGTTTTTCATATCAGCAGTGCTATTCAAAGTTTATTTCAAAGACACACTCACTCACGTTCAGTATTTAACTCCAAAGAGGCTGCTCCAATCTCTGGACCAGCAGATGGAATTGCCACATGGGGAGTTCCAATCAGGACACCTGCATTGAAAAATTTAAAAAGACTTAAGAGACATTTAAAATTAAGTAGGAGCTTAGTTTATCCTTTCCACAGACAATCTGTTGTCCAAGCAACAACAAACATAAGGCTCAGTTAGGCTCCAATAAAGGACACGTGCTGAATGTTGCCAAAGAAAGTGTCAGTATAAGTGAAACAAAGCCATGCAACTTTATCAAGTGTTAGTCTGAACTTTTTAACAGAACTTAAAATGAAGGCAAAGAGGAAACAAAAGACAGCAATTGAATTCAATTTCTCAAGAAAGCATGCTAACATTACATTTTAAACTGTACTGTTACTGATTAATATATGTAAGGAAGAAATTCATGGGCATCCTTTTATCATAACGAAAGAAGGAATTAGTAACAGAAGAACCAATTTCCCAGACACAACGGGCAGAATCACTCAATAACCTGCCCACAAAAGCTTGCCCAGTCATAACTACTTGCAGACTTAAAGAACCACATACTAACAGAAAGCAGACCATAATATCATGAGCATGTGGCAGAGACATACCTTCACTGAGAGAACTCAAATTTGTCCTCTCAATGACTTTGAAATCGATTGTCGAACAAACTAGCTGACTCTTCATGGGGTCCAATGAAGAAGGATTGAGGAGGATTTTTCCCTCTCCAACTTTGAGATTATTCCCTGTCTTACTCTGCAGTAGTTCCTCTTTGATGATTTCATGCCAGTTGGCTGTCTATTAATAACTGACTTATCACTTATGTCCACCACTTAAGACAGTATGAGTAATTAACATGTGAGATGGAAAAAGTATAGAAGCTGCCCATAAATTGGGCATAAACCGCGGCACCTTTCTTAATAGGCAAAGGAACGTCACAACTTTATAGTAAACGCACAATAACCATATAAATGCAGAGCAAATGAAAAATTGCTAAATTATCCGAGATCCTCCATCTTACTTATAACAAATTTTTCTGTTCTTATCAGCACTTATAGGAATTGCTGTTAAAGCGAGTGAAAAGCCAAATTCAATTCACCAAACCAAGGTTCATTTCGTGTAGTGATTGTGGACTCGTCTAAGGATATTGAGTAGACGGTTGATGTATGAGAACTCGATAAAATATTACTAAAGAATGCAGTATGGATTGAATGAAGAATGACAGACCCTCATCCAAGAAGAATTGACTTCTTTTTGGAAGAGAATCACAAGGAAGTTGGATGGGTGAGAATTCGACAAAGAAAGAATCGACGAACAGCGGTCCGATCCTCTGATGGAGAAGATCAGTCACCTTGAATGGGCAGTTAAGTTGTTGAATGGGGACAAGTATGATGTTGCATATTTTTATAATCTCTCCCTATACCCCAAAGTCAGGCTTCCATACGATTTTAAGAGGCCAGAGTAATTATTGGGCTAACCTCTTGAAAGATGGCGCTAAGGCAACAAAATTGTAACTGCAGTATTTGGAACCAGAAATTCTAGTGAGAGCACTGCCCGAACTCCACTCTAGAGGGCCACCTGCGCTACCAATCCATCTAAATAAGGTCCTCTCCCGTCTTCTTCCCCCTTCCTACGGTCTTGACCTGCAAAGTGACTTCCGAAAGCTCCTCCAACTCCAGCAAGGGCTTCTTCTTCTTATGATTCTGCTTGAACTGGATTCACTATTCTAAGGGTTTGGCTCTGCCTCTAGCTATTCTTGAAGGCATTAGAGCTGGCAAAATAATAGAAGAATTAATTCTGGTGTGGATGGCAGGCAGGCCTATACTTCTTGGTTTCAATAGGACTCCCTACGAGCGTTATTTCTATCTACTATCATCTAAAAATGGTCAAGTCATTAATGATTGGATGAAACCAAGAAACGACTTCACTCCCAATCTGCAGCTCCAGCCTCAAACTTTCTAACAAGTCTCTGCACAATGCAATTATTTGCCATGGTTATCATAAGTAATTTATGAACAGCACTATGAGCAAATCATACTGCTATATTGTTTTAGCCCTTAAAAAATGTTTTCTAGCTCATATTACCTATTTATGTTGAATATGTTTTTTTTTTTGGTAAAGGATATCTATATTGAATATGTTAGGCTGCCCAAAAGTGAAATTAAATGGTAAACTATCAGAATGACCAATGGACACAATGCTCAATAAAAAGTTAATGGTTTTCTTTTACCTGACGGGAACTCAAGCCATCAACTATTTGATAGCTAGAGATATACATGTTGCAGAATATCTGGTTCACAGAGCCTGCGAGATCATTATTGAAAATAAAACGAGCATGCGTTGACTCTTCCACTTGATCTCTTATGTATTGCAGCCATCTTTTTGTCATACCATCCAAAACTCTTGCATCTGTGGAGCAAGCTCAAGGTCTAATATAAGCAATGTATTCTGCTTGGCACATAATTCGTAATACTCATATTTGCATTGCAAATTGAAAGCAGTAAAATAGGGAACAAGAAGTAACTCTGACCTGTTTGAGAATTTTCTTGTAGTTTTTCTAGATTTCCATAATTATAATTATACTAGACGGTGACAAAGAAGATGAAATGAGAGGTGATGAACACTAAAAGCTGATGGCATTTCAACAAGAACTTGTTTCTTTGCCCGATAATTAGCTGCTAATATTCAATTGCAAATTGTGGTGTACTGGTCAAAGCCAAAAGGGGAATTGGTGCTTATACTCATTGTGCCTAGCATTGAATAGACTAGCCATCTGCCTACCAATATTTCAAATGAAGAATGAATTCAGCAGATTATTTTTCTGGCGATACGTCTGTCAAACTAGAGGTTACCAAGGAACCATGCATAGCATACATCCTCCAAAATAATCCATCTTGTTACTCCGGTAAATGATTCTAGATCCCAGATCTTTCTAGATCCCTGAAGAACTGTGTTGATTCTAGTATCACAACCAAGGTACTAATTATAACTCAACTTCCCAGAGGAAAAGCTCTGCTCCTGTTCCTTCAGATATGTCTCACTAAGTGCTTTTCCCTGGATAAACCTTGCTAAAACAACAGTTTTTTCAGTGTGACATTCATGGTTCTTGTTTAACCAAAAGTGAAAAATCCTGATGAACTTCTTTCCCAAAAAAAAACAAAAAAATTCCTGATGAACTGAGCTAGAAGGAGACTATCATAAAAGGTTGTCTTAAGAAATGTACTGCTTCTTCTCAAATTCAACTTCTTCCTACATATTTAGTTGACAGCAACCACATGCCCATTGCCAAACTGAAAGTGACCACTTCTAAGAGAGATATTGAGCAAGGCTTAGATCTTTTTTGATGTTAGATATTTGTCGCCATGTCCAAGGAACAATTTTCAGATAAGTTGGTTTTCAAAATTTATGCCTCTTCAGTTCAGCTTTTCTTTCCCCGAAAAGGTTAAATCGTGCAAGAGAGGCCCGTGGCATTGCAGTGCCCTCTTTTTCATGGAACCACGAGTAGAAATGCAGGAACAGAATTAGCAATAATGCTAGCCAGATAATTGTTCAAGCGGAGTTTTAATGGGGAGGTAGATGCTTAACCTGGGAGACAAGCCGAGACGGAGCAGTTGTCCAGATCAGAGATGGATCGGACGAATTTACTCATATTTTCCTGCATGTGGTGAAGATGGACAGACCTTGTTTCAAACAGCAAGAACTCAACTGAAACACATTTATCCGCCGCATCCTGGTGGGGAAAAATGAGATTTAGCGGTCACAACACCGACAGCCAAGTAGACATGATAGTCAAACAAGCAGCATTGATATGACCATGAATATGGAAATAGCTAAGCAAAGAGCCATCGAGATGTCCTAAGCACACCGTGAGAGAGTCATGAAGCGCGGCGTCCATCTCCGGAGGTAAGGAAGAGGTGAGAATAACTATTTTTCTGGCTATGTCCTCGCTGGACCAGGAGTAGATAGATTCATCAGAAAGAAGACTTAGGAGCTTCGCATCTGTGGTCCGATCGTGGGAAGGGATAGGAATCAGCCCTTCACAGGGAAGGCTAGAATCACATCAACAGAATTTCTCTGCAGGAGTACGAAAAAGGCATTACCACAGCGAGAGAGAGTTGGGGAATCGGGCAGAAAGGCATCGGCCGGCATGCTCCTGACGGCACGATGGAACTCGTGCAGATCGAAATTCTCCCCGGGGCTATAAGCGACCTTCAGCTGTCGGACGGGAAACCGGTAGGGCTTCGTCAAGCGAGTGCGATCGGGGATTAACAACACAAGCAGCGATCGCGAGGCCAATCGGGGCACGTACATGGGGAGAAGCGGCGAGCCGATCGAAGGAGATGTAGCACAAGGCGATCCTACCTCCGAGGGCGAACGATTGCGGCGAGGAGGAGGAGGGAGGAGTAACCGCGTAGTAATTGGCGAGCTGCAACCAGCACTGCGAACGAACGACGGATGAACATCAGTCATTTTCATCGAACGGGACGAACGATCTGTCGACACGGAGAGGAGGATGAAGGTTGTTGTGTGTGTGTGTGGGGGGGGGGGGGGGGGGGGGGGGGGGTGTTGTAACGGCGGGTTCACCTGCTTCAAGCGGCGGAGCGATTCCGGCGGCAGAGTCGGCAAGTCCGCCACGAAACACAGCACTCCCATCTTCTCTGCAACTGCTTTCGTCTTGGCGCGAAACCGAAAGTTGAGGCCTTGCTACGGTTGTGGGGGAGTAAAACTCTTTTTATGTATCACAATTTTCCCTTAAAAAAAAGTTTATCCAATTTTTCTGCAATTAAAGAAGGGTTAATATCCGACTGAAAAAAGAAGAAGGGTTAATACACGGAAAATTCCAAATTGATACATTTATGAAAAATTTATCCCAAACTATTTTTTACCACAAGAAACTCCAAACTGATGCACTTGTAATAAATTTATCTCAAACTGGTACACTTATGACAAATTTACCATCCGTTAGTTTTCGTTAAATTTAACGTTAAATTACTGAATTGGATGACATGTGGTGGTTCACAGATATATCAGTTTGTGGTTTTACCATTTGTTTGTCATAAATATATCAATTTGAGATTTTTCATGGTATTAACTCAATTTAACGAAGAGTAAATTTGTCACAGATATAACAGTCTATAATTTTTAGTGATAAAAACAATTAATTTATGGAAAATTTGTCACAAATATACCAGTCTGAGATTTTTGGTGATCAAAAAAATAATTTGGGATGAATTTGTTATATGTGTACCAGTTTAAAATTTTTCATTGTCAAAACATAGTTTGAAGTAAAATAGTCACAAGTGTACCGGTTTGGAATTTTTTGCGATATTATCCCATTAAAGAACGTCTCCCATGCATTTTCATGTTGGAAAAACAACAAATTTCTTCTCACCTTGTCGGTTCTTGTTGGATGAAGAACCAATATTCCATGTTGAAGTTTAAACTTTTTCAATTGACAAAAAAGAAAACCTATTTTTCTTGATATTTCTGATAGTCTACACAATATTAATATCGAAAAAAAGAGAAAAACTTTTATTAAAACAATCCTAATTTTATTACAATTGTGTCGATTCAGTTTTAATTTTTCAGCTAGTTGAGTCTTACACCTTTTGTATTTGTGCCAATTCAATTCATTTGCCCTACCGGCAATGACATGGCCAAAATTTAATATATTTTTAAATTTTCAAATATTTTTTCCAATTTGTAGTTAATTTTTTATTTTCTTTTCTCTTTTTTCATCCTTCTTAACGGTTCTGTGTGTGGCTGACAAGGCCATGGCGAGGCTACCCCTACTCAAATTTGGGCAAGGCAGCCTCGCGTGACATTAAGCAAGGGCCGCAACCCTTGCTGGTGGCCGGCCATGAATAGAAAATTAAGAAGAAAGGAAAAAAAAAAAAAAAGAAAAATAAGAAATTACTTTTAAAATTTGAAAAAATTAAAAATTAAAATGCTATTACAATATTATTAAAAGTTAGCCGCATTAGCATCGATAGCATTACATTAACGTCGCTCGGCCAAATGAACTAAATTGACATAAATATGAATAATTTAGGACTCAACTAGAAAAAAAAAAGATTTATGATTGGATTGACACAATTGTAATAAATTTAGGACTGTTTTGATAATTTTCTCAATATATTAACCTAAAGTAGATTGAAAAGTTACGGATGAAAAAAATTACAACCACTTTCCAATAATGCAAACATTATTTTTGGTCGGATAATAATACAAATATAAGAAGCAATGATATCGGGACCCATCTTCGGCTCCCTTCGCATCAAGATAAATAAATAAATTTTAAAAAACATCTTTTCAAAAATAATTAATTTTATTTCTTACATAATCGAGTAAATGAAAATATTTCACGATCTACGAAAATATTTAAATATAAATTATTTCAAACGATAAAAGCGAATAGAGTCTAAGATGGGTCCTTTTTTAGATAGATATTTTTATATTATTTATTTTTCACGAAATAAATAAAACTCGATATTTTTAGCCCTCTCCAAATGAATGATTAGAGTTTGTCGCAGGTCATCTATGGGCACTTTTTCGTGCATGATGAAGAGCAAGTCATCCTTCTCAGACAGCGGCTCCTCACTCGATTGGCCGAATATACGTCGAGAACGATTTCCTCCGAAAAGACTGCTCTTCGTGATTGAACAATCGATCGGTTGGCTGAGAATTTTCGGGAAATTAACATTATCGAAGAACAGACTGGGCAGTTATTGTTAGGGGTGAAAAAACTGGATCAGATTGGCCGGGTTGATCCGGTCCTTGAGGAGAGAGGTCTGGTTTCTAATCTCATGATGAATGGGACTAGGCCGGATCGTCCAGAATATATAAACATTTAATTAGAAAAAAAATTAAAATTTTTTAAAGAATTAGTTAACCTAATTTCTCCATCATCTTCTACTTGTGTCTCACCTTCACAATGCAGGTTTGCTCAATGCTCGTTCCTCTCACCTTCGCGTCTTCGCTTGCGGTCCCGCCTCTCGTTGGTTGGATCGGCGTTCTTCTCACGTCTCGAAGCCACTGGCGAGACCTATCAAGGCCATTGGTATCGTTGACCCATTGCTCCTCTTGCCGCTTCCTCTCCTCATTTCCATTTTAATTTAGTATTTTTCTCATTATTTTAGAATTATAAGTACTAATGTGATTATTGTACAATGATAATGTGTATGTTTTATTAGGTTGGATGTTTAGATCGAAAGTTGTTAGTTTAAATCTGAATATTATATTTTTATAAGTATGTGATATTAGCGATTCCACTAGGATCGGACCGGATGATCTAATATTTAGTCCACAAAATTTGGAGACGAAGACTACCGGTCTGATCTCTAATTTTATATCAGGATCGGATCAATTTGGACCATGCACACGCGGTCGTAAATGGGTCGCAATGGGTTCGACCCAAAAAAAATAAGAAGAAAAGAGTCGTAGTGGGCAGGTGAGGGTCAGCGACCCCTCCTTCGCTTCCATTAGTGCCTTGGACCGGCAGTTGGGGGGCGGTTGCGTGGGCCCTTGAGGAGCCGCATCCACCCTGCGGGATGACGAAGCGAGTCCCAATGCCTGGACCTTGAAGTTTCATCACTAAAGTTTCGATTTTTTCAATGTATTGCAATAATGAAACAAGGGGTGAGAGGACAAGCAAGGCCCACGAAGCTCGGACAACATTGCGGAGGTATGGGCGATTTTTGGCAACAAACGGCCACTCTTTCTTTATCTTCTCTTCCGTTTGATGTGCGTCGTGTGTGTCGCAACTTGGAAACGACAAGGCGCGCAGAGCAGAGAGGCCATATGCATCCTCTGTCGTTGACGACCGGATGGTGGTGACTAGTTATGGAGGTCAGGACAAGCGAATTGAAGCAATCAGAGAGGTGAGAGGAGTTGAACTTTACCTCTTGCAACCATTTATTTACGATTTGTGAGCATGACGACGTCGATGTCTTCTGGGCTGTTAAAGAACAAGGGGTCATTTCTCAAGTGAAACGGCAACTAATAACTTCCTCCCCCTTCGAGATCAAGAACAAAGTCTGAGCCTTTTCTGAGCCTGCGCACGCTGCCCTGGGCATGTGCGAGCACCCCCGCCGGTGTGCATCCGCGATCTCTTCGTCTTTGCCTCTTTTCTTACTCCCACTTACTTCCCCCTGATTGTTTGTCGATTCGATTCGTTCTTGCTTGCTTTGCAGTTTGTTGAGGTAATATCTGTGGTTGGACTTGGCTGTTTCTCGGTTTTTGAATTTGATAGTTTTCAATGGAAGACGGGCGGGATTTGGGTTTCCGTTAACTCGTCGAGACTGAAGCAGTCGCTCATTTGTTGATGCGGATGAGGATCTTTCTCATTTTACTGCAAATGGTTCCATGATTCCCAGTTATTGCTGTTGTTTGAATTGATTATTGAATCAAATTATGATTCCAAACCCCTTGCTATTCTTAGGTTATGCTGCCTGGGTTGCAATCCTAGAGGGTGTTAGAGGTTGCAACCGCAGATTAATTCTCTTTATGGACAGTACAATGGGGGATGATGATTCTTATTCAAAATCCGTTGGAAGATGGTCGGTCTTTTATTACGGTTCGGGGCATATGCTTAATGACATCACTTCAGCTTGTTGGTTTACTTACCTCCTACTGTTTTTGACGGACATTGGATTGTCCCCGAGGTACTTTCTGTACCTTATAACACCCGCTGCCATAGATGTGAGTTTGCAGATTATGGGAGACATTGCACTGATGATCTTGCTTAAGTCAGAGGTCCCGATGAGTCCATTTCATTGTTTCTTCAAATATCATTGGTTGTTGCACAGACATGAACTTCGAGATTAGTTTGCTATATCATTTGGAGACCATTAATACATTTGGTAAGAATGGAAAATATTTGTTATTTCTTGTCCTATGTCCCGTGTAAAGATTTTGGTAAGCTGTAAAACATCACACCACAAGTATTTCGTGTTATTTGGATGTGGATTTAATTTGTTTAAAATCCTTAAGATGTTCTTTGGTGTCCAGTAAACAATTTGACTTACCGTTAGGGTAGCTGCAGAGATAATCTTATGCCATTAAATAAACTGGGAACAAATTATGCTTCTTCATGTAAACCATGTCTTCGATGAGATTATTATACAAGTTAATTCTCTGGCATTTTCATAAGTTCTCTTTTTTGGCACCTCATATTGCTTCTGACCAATATCTAGCAAATAGTCATGTCATTTCATTTAAGCGTCTCAAGGATCTGTTTTGTGTGTTCCAAAAACCTTCAGCAGATTCTGTAGATCTTATCCTGGGCAGACTAACTTTCTATTTGACTTAACAAAGTTTTTATTTGACATAATCTTATTTGATTAGTGCCGCACAACCATCAAACTATCCTCTTTGTGCAACACTACATGCCCATCTTGGTTTTTGATTCCCAAGCAATCCATCGTCGAGAGCATAGGAAGTCTTGTTATCTTTATTCTTATTTTGCTTTCTATCAAACATAAGCTGGTCATATGCAGACAGACATGAAATGTTATCCTGGATTTGTTTGTTCAAGACTATCTATGTCTCTAATACTTTATAAATCTTAGCTTTTAAGGCTTCGATTACAAAGCCAAAGAATTGTTCCTGCACCTAGCTATTGTTAACTACAGATGAAGAACAAGGTGAATCTTGATGATTCCAATTCTGCATCTAATAAGTTGGATCAATTCTCAATCTGATTTACTCGTCTCTACCTCTAAATTCTAATAAAACTTTGCTACTTTTTCTCTCCTTAGTATTACCTCTGATTTTTTTTTTTCATATGGTGAATAAGCCTCATGCAATATTCTATTCAAAGTAGAGATCAATTACTGTGGGACACCTCTTATGCCTTGGAAATTACTGTGACACCCCTTGTCAAAATTTTGCAATATTGACCACATCACATAGGTTGATTCTTTCAAGTCAGCCTTCAGTCTGCTTGAATTTCAAATATGCACGTGAGCAACCTCTCGTGTTTAATCAATAGGTTTTCTCTTTTGTTTTTAAACATTTTTTCGCTTATAATTTGATAAGTAATCTCTTATCCAGAGATGCAGCAATCGTTATGCTTTCGGGCCAAGTAGCTGATGGACTTTCGACAATATTTGCTGGCGAACTGGTATATGACTAGTCTGTTCACTTCTCTTATGTGTGAATGTCTTCACCCATGAGATAACTATTTGCTGTTCTTGTGCTTTGTCGCACAAGAAATGTATAATTTTGGATATTGATACTTGCTTATTAAATTGTCTTTGGAATGCCATTATATCCAGTCGTCTTACTTATTTTATGAGAAAGTATTTAAAAAAAAGCTTAAAAATAAGAGTAGCTGGGGCACTGATGGATAAAAAGCACGAGGATAAGCTCCAAATGTGGTGGGATAGCAGTTGATGAAAACCATATTCGCTGAGCCGGTTGGTCAACTTTTTTCTATTTGGTTCATGAAAAAGTGTCATGCTGCAGGATTCTTCACTTTGAATTCTATGATTATCTTCCTCTTGTGGGACGTTTTTTTTGGTGGGGGAGGTCGGAAGGGAAACAGTTGAAGATGCACAAGCATCAAATTTGTGAAAGGTTTTACATGCGCTGACAATGGGTCCATAGTTTGCTGCAAGTTGCTGCTCTTCTCTATTCTAGGAAGAAAGCACCTTACAAATTTTTTTGCAACAGAAAAGATGACTGGTGGCTTCTGTCGTTCTGATAGAAGGTGGGATTCCTTCATTATGGCGAGTGGTGTGTAGCTAGTACTTAAATTCCAATTCCTTAAGTCCCTCATTGAACAAATTATCAACAAGATTATTGAGGTAAAGAATAAGACTTATATAGTTCCTTAATAATATAATCGCTATTTTGGCCTAGCTTAGACCCACCATTGTTTCTAGGCATTGTGTTTAAGTTGACACTATGCCCATTTTTCAAGGCATTTGCATCCCATCTGGATGAAATCCTTCACAACCCATGGTTGGGCATGCGTTAGTTGGGATAACAAGAATTTGTCCAATTGGAGTTGGCATCGCTATGATGATTTGGATTTGGCCTAGGATAATGACTCCAGATTGCTTAAAATTGCTATCTTGCAAGAGAATTAATTTAGATCCTATTGCCTATGCAGAAAAGATTTTGTTTTCCACCGGGGACAGATTCAGTAAAGACGTGTCAAGGGGCTTAGTTTGATTAGTACTTCCTGATATTCGATGGGGTCTTGCTAACAATTACCCTCGGTGAACTGGTTAAGTATAATTGATCGAGAATGTTTGATTTTCAAACTGTTGATTGTACATAACACGAGAGAAACATTGTAATTGAAAATTGCAAAATTTCTTTAGGTGGCTGATTAACAAGTTCCTTGGGGACACATTTTGACAAAATTCTATTTACTGTAGTAGTTTTGAAAAGGCATACTTCAACTAGGACATTTCGTCCTTCCCTGGTTGCCATCCAGCTGAAAGCACTTTAAATTGAGATTTTTATTTTTATTAATTTTCCTACTTGAGAAGTTATGATCAAAGTTCTATTCAGATGTTTACCAAGAGGAGGAAAACATTTTGGCTAGTAGGTTCTTGATTTAATGCTCTATGAGCTATTTGGTTGTACTCTACACAGTGACTTCTGATAACAATGGCCAGGGTCGAGCATTGTAGAGTAGAGATAGTTCACATAATGTTCTCAAAATGTGCATCCTTGTACTGCTGGTTATCACTTGCCACATGAGATTAATTGGTTTTCTCTCTTTCATAAGGATATATGTCTCTGCATATCTCTGTTTTGAGAAAATGTTGACAGATATGCTCAAAGGACATCAGTAGTTAGTTTCTCCTTCAATCTATTTGTTGTCACTGTATCTGAGTGTTCATGCAACTAAAACTTGGTAAAATTGCTCACCTTGTTCTTTTCTTAATTATCTATTTGATAGATAGACAGGTTTGGACATTTCAAAGTGTGGCATTTGGCAGGATCCATTTTGGTTGCCATCTCCTTTTCTTCAGTTTTTGGTGGTTGTATACCTTGCAACATCTTTGGTAGCCATTCACTGACAATGGAAACAATTGGGTATAGTGTATTTGCAGCAATCTTCAATGTGGGTTGGGCTGCTACTCAAGTGTCACACATGTAATGGCATTTCTAACTCTTGAGCTAGTTGAGCTTTGTGCAATCAATGCAATCAATTATGTGGTTCTCTCAGTGACAAGGCGAAGAGTCTGCATACTAGATAGAAGGAACAATGTTGCATGTTGCAAATTGCAATAATTTTTAAGATAATGCATGTGCCATTTATGTGTCTCAGTACAGTCCCAGTTCCTGTTTTGGCATATACTAGTAAGATATGTGGAAGAATCATATTTGGTCCTCTATATTGACATGGTGTTTCAGTTTGTCTTAGAATTATAATATTGTAATTTTGTTAAAGCACATTAGGCTCTTAGTCTCTTTGCTTTGAGATACTAATCAGTACTCGAATGACAAATAGACTATTTTTTCATGTAAGAATTGCTGTCAATTAAGCCAAAAGTAGAAGGCTATTTTGTGTTCCGACATTTCTGACTGTTTACTAGGTCTGATATCTTACAAGTGCATAACCTGCTTATGCATTGAAAGATAAAATGTGCCTCAGGTAATTATATGTAAAGAGGATGCCTGCTATGTTCTTGGTCATATGATTTTGTCCATTTATTAACTCAATTTTTAACTGCTAACTTTATCAGCAAGGATGCTGATGTAAGAATTATTTATGTGGAAGACGAGTGATTTTATGATAACTGTAATCGGTCTTAATTAGTATAAAGAAGATTGGCCATATCACCATGTGCTATATTTCTTTTCCACGTGTATGGTGCAAAGAATAAAATAAGATAACGTGTAAAGAAGAATATTGATTTTGTTGAGTTGGCTCTATTTATTCTCTTGAAGCTTCATGGTCAATGTTTATTTGTGCTAAAAGATCTGTTGCTATCTTTGAAGGTCTATGATTAATTGCATTACACTGAATTCGACAAGCAGAGTGGTGCTTGCTAGTTGTCGCAATGCTTTCACCATGGTTAGTTCTGTTCAATCCATATGTCCATGATTGCACAGTTTGCTGCATCCTTGATTGTTTTACCTCCAGAACTACTTCTAATCCAGGTTGCCAACCTGAGTCTATATGCTGTAGCTGGAATAGTCTTCACTACAACGAGTTCAAACACTCATGATGATATTGAAAATCAAGTATGTATAATTTTTCATATGTAATGATTTGTATGAGTTCCTTCTCTGGCTGAGATTACTCTTGTAAATGTGCAGTATCGCTGGATCGCATATTTATCAATAGCTGTTGGATGTTGCTTTGTGGGCATATTTCATCTTGGAACTAGAGAGCCACGGTCGGCATCTCTCTCTCTCTCTCTCTCTCTCTCCCTCTCTCTCCCTCTCCCACCTCAACCCCGCACATGCGCGGTGTTAAGGTGGGTCGGATTGGCAGACAAACATGCCTCTGGGGCTGTGTGCTTGGTATTTGTAGAGTTCTAGGAAACTACTTGCTGCTGCAATGTAGAGATGCCAATAGTCACACTTTATAGCCTATTCCGGGCTTGTATGGGAGTAGATAGAGGAATGAGAATCTCAATTCAAAGGAATTAACTTGGTTGATTCTAAGTTCAGTATTATTGTAATGTAGAATTTTGTTGTAAGTCTGTGGGCATGTTGTCTGGTAGCGTTATGTTGCGTTAGGTGTCTCTTACAATTTCTGTTGTCCTGTTTCAACTTAGGTTGAAATCCAATGCTTGTGTGGACATCCATGCTAGAATTCCATGGGATTACTGGTTCAAGAAAGTTCTGTACTACCAAGTTGCTCTTGTTTATGTGCTTACAAGATTAGTTGTCAACGTTTCACAGGTTAGCTATCTCCCTTTTGGATGCTTTCTGCATGACTTGTACTGATTTAATTGACTCTGCAACTCAGACAAAGTTAAATAACTCAATTTGCTCTGTAGTGCTTATCTGTTCTTGATGATGAAAAGGTGTGTAGTGAGGACATACTGGTAGTTTTAGTGGAGAGATCCATCAAGAGGTCCATACATTTAGGTCCTCATTTGAGATAATTCCCAGCACAATAAGCATGGAAATTTTGACCTTGTCATTCAACTCTTTGTGGTGCAAGTATCATTCCTTCCACTGATGATTGTTGGAGTATACTTTGTGTGAGAGATATTTGTGCCACGGTGCGACTAATCTATTTTTTGTGTCAATGTGTAAATATTATCAGGCATATCTTGCTTTCTATGTCATTAATGATCTGCGGATGGCCCGGTCAGCCAAAGCTCTGGTACATTCAGAAATTTTCTAGCACGTCTTTTCATTTATATTTTAAAATGTAGAATTTGATGACCTATTTCTTTTTCTTTTTTTTTTTGGTGAAAGTAGGTCCCTGCCGTTATTTATGTTTGCAGCTTCTTTGTATCCATCATTCTACAGGTACCATCATGGGTGTCATTCCTCTGATCTTTTTTATTTATTTAAATTATTCTGTGTGGATATCTTTGCTTTAACAATGTTACTTGGAAAACCTGTAGGAGATAGCTTGGACTGGACAACGATTGAAGGCTTACTATTCTGCAGGAGGCATTCTCTGGGTTTTTTGTGGTGCAGCGATATTCCTGTTACCAAGAAATATGAGTTGGTTTGTGTATGTTTTGTCGATATTTATTGGTGTGGCAAATGCTCTCATGATGGTAATCATTTGCTGCTACCTTGTTATTTGGGCTGCCATCAGTCATCTCACTTTCTTTTTTCACTTCCATAGTTGTGCTGACACTACTGGATATTTTGGGCTGGTGTAATTTTACTGCACCTTTTATTTATTCTTCCTTTTGATTCCTTTAGGAGTTCCCTCTGCCAAATTATCTTGTTCTCCTTTTGCATTACAGGTGACTGGGGTAAGCATGCAGAGTGTCTTAGTTGGTGAAGATCTAAATGGCTGTGCATTTGTGTGTGGATCCTTGAGCTTTTTGGAGAAAATTTCATGTGGGCTCACTCTTTATATTCTTCAATCATATCAAAGTAAGTTAACCATAAGTTGCTACTTAAGTGTATTTACTGGTTAAGATAATTTCTGATTGTTCTCTTTTTATTGACCAAAAAGTTGCAAATACTTTAGCTAGACTTCAATGTTTTCATCTCAAAATCTGTGGTGGAAGCTTGAAAAATTACTAGATATTCACGTGTTGAGGTCCTCTGGACCACTACCCGAGTAATGATGCCTATATTATGGAAGTACTCTGAAGTTTTCTTAATTGGTTTTTATTGTATGCATTTCGATTCCAAGGGAAGGTTTCTAAACATTTGAGGTCTGGATTGTGTTAGTTTTGAATGTTAGAGAATCTACAACAAGAGTTAAGCATGTATGAGGACCTTCAGAAACTGTAAAAAGCTTGGAAGGGCCAGACCCCTTATAGCCCTCCTATGCATCTTTCCATGATGGGAGCATCAGTTGGGATGGTCATGTGTCTTTTAGGACATAGATTGCGTGTCATCCTTGCTTGATCTTGGTAGTGGGTGAGGTGGCTTGAACCAATAAGACTGGACATAGCAAAATGTCTAAATGATGCTTGCTTGTGCATCGAGGCAGATGAAGTCTTATTTGTGACAGTGCTCTGCTTCAATTCCATTATTTTCCATTGCTCTTGCCATCTCCACCATCAGAATATGCCCTAGGTAGATCTGATCTCACTGACAAGGAAAGTGAGGAATTAGCTCTCTTCTCATTAAAGTGCTTTAATCATTCCAGCAACTGGTGCTAAAAGTGAATGAGGCTGTTGATTTGGCTCAATTTACAGTTAAACAGCTGTTCCCATGGAATTTTTTTTATTTATATTGATTCATTCTAATTGTCAGCTTCATGAAATTAAAGAGACTAACCTTTGCCTTGTTCACTCAGAGTTATTTCTTCAACACAGAATCTCTCAGTCACTGACCTACCTGGGGATAAGAAAGAATAGAATATCTATGTGCATTTTCTTGGGGTCAAAATTTTCTTACAATTACTCCAATTGTTATGCTACATCAAGAAAAGTTGGTAACTTTAGCTCAGATTGTATTGAGTAAACAAGGGGATATGGTATAGAATTGAATTTACCGGCGAGCAGAGGATGTGTATTATTTGAGTGCCTAATTACATAGAAATATGGGCATGTGTCTCGTGCAAAGGTCCAGTTGTAAGTAGTGGACTCACAAGAAGACTTCATAGGGGGTAGATAGACTACAATTTTCAGAACTATGTTGCATGACATTTGAGGCCAAGCGTAAAAGAATGTAAAATCACTTCTGGTCTAAAACATTCTCAATCGTGATGGGATGAGGTTGAACCACTTGGGGGAGTAGTGACTTTCTAGCTTCGTGCAGATGAATTCTGTACCTCTAGCATCTCGGTGGGATTATGGTGATGGGCTCATCAACCATAGACCTTTGGGGAACAGGTAGTGTTTAGTAACTATGGCTCAAACCAATATTATTTAGGGGGTAGGGGACCTTCATGGTGATGCCCAAAGGGAGTCCCCTGCTTGCTTTTTCCCTAGAAAACAGGACACATGCACAAATGAGCTTAAAGGAGCTGAGTAGGTTTGTTGGATGTGCTGGTAATTGAGGAAAGACGGAACTAGAAATAAATCTATCTGAAGAAAAAGTACGTGTTGCTCTGATCGAAGATAAGGCGATAGAAACTTGTGCGAAATGAGTTGACATGTGGAAGGAAGGCCTTATGATGGTCCATTCTTGGGATGGGACTTAGATTGAGGGGTAGTAGGGGACCTACAAAGATGTGACGAGACCTTCAGTAAAGATATAGATCACCGAGAGCTGAAAGGAGACTTGATAAATTATTGCCTGCATTACAATGAATGAGAAACAACCAAAGTTTGTCTTACCACTGCAATCTTGTTCTAAAATCATAGATTTTGATACGCCCCAATTAGATTATGCACTCAAAATCCATCACGAGTTGTTTGAATACTTCTTTGTATTTAGTTTTGCATGTTTTCTGCTTCTTTCTTTTTTGTGCCAAATTCATCTAATGATATTTAATGCAGCCACCTCATCAAAAACTCGGAGAGACCTTGCAATTGATGTCTACATGTCAGTATCAAGATTCGGTTTGGGACTTGTGCCAGCATTTTGCTCACTTGTAGGAGTGGCTACTACATACAGCATGAATCTCCATCCACAAAATTTGAAATCTACAATGGTACCTTTGTTGGATTAAGTCCTGAATCCTCAAAGAACCACTGTATCTCTGAAAGCAGATGGAGAAGCCTCAAGTGCCGAAAGCAGAGGGAAGTTACCTTATCAAGGATTAGCATAGAAGATATTCACATTTAGGGATTGCTATGGAGCGGGAATTCTCGGTGTTGTATCATGGCTATTCACAGAAGTAGTTTATATCATTGGGCAATGGTTGAATTCCAAGGGAAATGACCTTCTCTGGGGTTATACGGAACATTTTATTTTTTTCAAATTCAATTACAGATCTGTAATTCTTACTCGTCATACTCCATAGAGATGGTGATGAACATAGCTCTTGACCATAGAAGAGTGTATACAGATTTTAAGATTCTAGTCTGAAATCTACAATCACCATTTTCTATTCTTAATGAAGACAATCACCTGGCTATTTGTTTCACAAATTACTTCTTCCATTGACCTTGATCTGCACCTTTCGCATTCGAACTAGTTTGCATGTATGCCCCTTTCTTATGCCCATAGTGGGTGTTTGCACGTTACCTCTGGCTTCCTTTCTCTGTCAAGTTCAGGAAGCAATATGTCTAATCCACGCCGAGAAAATGACCATAGAAACCAGTTTCTTGAAGACCGACAACCGTTGCCCTCGCGGATGTTTATATTGTGCAGACCGTGCAACTACCCAGAGCACAATGACGATGGCTTCTGGTTATGCCAACAGGCATCAGGAGCACCACCATGGGCTATTGTCAACTAGCGTCTTTTTGAGCTATAACGCGGTATGACCCTCTGGCCTTTCTTGTTGTATATGGTAGTTAAAAGGAGATGACTGATATGGGGATGGGCAAACAGGATATGGCTACGTCAACCACGATTTCCTGGCAAAAAGAGAGAGAAGGGTGATAGCAGTCCATTCTTTCCGATGCAAGGACGTGGTGGGAACGGGGAGATTTAGAAAAGATAGATGATAGTAGTCGTGCGAGGAATACCGGCTATGGAAGGAGGCGCTTATATGGGGAGGAGAGGGGCAGGGGGATAGGACTGATGGAGCCGAGAAGAAGAAGAAAGATCAGGGATGAAGGAGACGAAAGAGGGAGAAGGAAGGAGGAAACGAGAGGGAAAGAGGGCGAAGAGGGGGAGGGAGGGAGAGGAAAAAGGAGGAAGGGGAGGAGGGGGAGGAGATAGG
>JAGVVM010003134.1:0-35987 GCA_019149425.1 Psidium friedrichsthalianum
GGATCATCAACCTTTGTACTAATATAAACGCCTGCACCACACGTTAATCTCTGGCACTTAGCGACATTTTATTTTCAGTTTAACGAAAAAATGAAACATGAAGTTAGCCAAATGATAGGGCCCAAAACTCGTTTAAGGATGGTAAAAGATATATCACGGGGACCAAAGATTGATCGGGAGCAAAAAGACGTGGACCGACATTGATTTTTTTTTTTTATCTCTTCATCTCAGCATATCCATGCTACGGTGTTAATCGATATTTTTTATGATATTCGAGCAGAAAATATGTGATCCTTTTGATTAATTTAAGAATCAATCCTATTCAAGATGGGGAGACGAAAGTGAAAGTAGGCAATAGTACAAACCTTGTTCTTCATTTTCCGACTTTATTTTACGGAAAGAACACACTAACTTGTAGAGATTGATTTGCAAATTTTTATTTACTAAACAGTAGATCAAGTTGTAAATACATTTCGTATCCAAGAACAAGCTACAATTGGCAGATATTATTTATACACATTGATTTTTAAAAGCAGTAGTCTAATGGTGGAGCTTTTGCGACAGTAGGTACAGTCAAATGTTGGCCACACTTTTTCAGGCTTAATATTCTGAAAATGTCAATTTTAGCTCTTATCTCAATTTTGTCTTGCTTAAAAAATCTCAGCTTTAAATTTAAATCCCAATGTTATAGAATTTTGTTTTGTCTAGGAAAAAAAATTCAAATGTTTGACCTTGATCCAATTTACCTAGGAATTTTTACAATCTCATAAAAAACTACAAACTTAAGTCATAAATCTACCTCTATTAATCATCGTCCAAAATTCTCTTTGACAATCGAAGGAATGGAAAAACTCCTAAAGCCATGAGCTATTCGGAGCGTCTCGAGTGCGAGCAGGCAAAACACTCCTAAAACATAAGCGACGAAAGACCAAGCGCAAAATACTAACGGCGATTTTGAGGAGGGTAATGAAGATAGATTCGGCCTTAAGCTGAAGGTTAATGATCTTATGGGATAAAAAAAATTAGAGAAATTGAAATGGGATCGAAAAATTTAGGATATTTTTCAAAGATGTTTACGAGAGAAAAGTCGAATTGAGATAAAAGAGCTAAATTGGCGGGATTTTTAAAGGGTATTAAGGCCACTCATCTCTTGGAGGAAACCGGGAGATTGGTTCACCGCGTTTCCAATTGCGATTAAAACAGTACGCCGCCTCTTTCACGTTATCACGAAGCAAGGTTCACGCCTGACGCCGTCCATGTGCTGAGTCGAGCGAAACCCATCGACCCGGTCCCGATCCCTTCGTGCCTTGGGCATCAAGCCGGAGTTTGGCTTCGAGTCTGCTTCTGAACTGTAACCGTAAGAATCTCAGTCGGAAGGAGGTGGAGAGGAAAGGAAAGGGGAAAGAGGAAAGATGTTCTTTCACATCGTTTTGGAGAGGAACATGCAACTCCACCCTCGTTTCTTCGGTCGCAACCTCCGCGACAACCTCGTCGCCAAGCTCATGAAGGATGTCGAGGGCACTTGCAGGTTCTCTTCTTCAATCGACAGCTCTCTCTCTTTTTTTTTTTCTTTTCGCTCCTCAATCTGTGGGTTTCTGCCGTTTGTGTAGTAGTTTCAGCATCAGTCTCCAATTTTATCGATTCCTGCCCTACGCGTTCTGTAAACAATGTTCGATTCCTGCATAGGCTTGAGGAATTTGATTCGCGAGAGGCTTCGATTGTAATTGCCCCTTGCACTGCCTGTGCCTCCGAAGTAACAATTAACATGTAATTTGGATTGGAGAGCAGGGTAAAGAATTAGGGCACTTGAAGGTATTTTGCCCCTGTCAAATGTCAAGGTTTTCAGTTTGAAAGTGCTCCTTGATATCCGAGAGGAGCATATTTCCAATTCCTCCTCACAGGGAATGTCTCCTGTGATTGAATGCCCATTGGATAGTAAAAGTTCTTTCTTTTTCTTCCGCCCACTCTCTCGTTTAGGTTGCTGTTGCTTCCTTTTCTTTCTTTAGGGCAATATTGGGTGTGATCCTAGCTCTTTTAGACTGCTTAAAATCGATGTGGTGGAGGCATGGCCATTGGAGAGAAAACTCGTTACTTCACCACTCCTGCGGCATCATGTGATCCTTTCTTTGGTACAGTGGTAGGCATGGTTTTGTGGTGGCAATCACTGGTATAGAAAACATTGGGAAAGGATTGATTCGAGAAGGGACAGGGTACGTGACTTTTCCTGTGAAGTACCAGTGCGTTGTGTTTAGGCCCTTCAAAGGAGAGATATTAGAAGCTGTTGTCACAATGGTGAACAAGGTGACAGATCTCTTTTATATTCATGTTAAGTAATGATCCTGTATTGAGAGGATACAGTTGTGAAGATTAGTAACCATCTCTTTTACACAGATGGGCTTTTTTGCCGAAGCTGGTCCTGTTCAGATTTTTGTTTCAAACCACGTGAGTCTCTAACTTGCTTGAGCTTTTGCTCCTAAGAATATTTTTATGCACTCGTCATAATGAAATTTTCTGGGAGATTTTGTGGACCAATTTCTATGCTTTCTTACTTTCCCATGCATTTGAATTACTTGTCAAGTTAAGAGAGATAGGACTACTGGTCAAGTTATACGTCTTTTGCTTTTATTTTCAACTACTTATACATTAAATCATCATCTTGGTGTTTCAGTTGATACCAGATGACATGGAGTTCCAATCTGGAGACATGCCAAACTATACGACATCAGATGGATCGGTACGTTTTCATCGGGGCAAAGTGTGTCTTCAGCTGTATATCATTGTTGAAATTTTCTGTGATTTCTTTCAGGTGAAAATCCAGAAGGACAGCGAAGTAAGACTAAAGATAATTGGGACTCGTGTAGATGCGACTGAGATAGTATGGCTTTCTATCGTTATCCTATACTCCCTTATATTCTCACAGTTTCTTCACTTCAGCTCACTTCCGTCTTCTATCATATACCTGATTTTGATCAATATTTTACTTTGAAGCAGTAAGATAATTAGTGCGACTACCTGCTTTTATCCAAACAAGTTTCCAGAAGAGTACTGAGGAAGCTTTGCTTCAGAATTGTAGATAGCTCATTTAGTATTTGGATCACTAAAACTTCTTTTAAAGTCAATTTGCTTACATTTGTATATTTTGATAACTAAATCGAGGAATGGCATCCTTTGATTTAGTTCTTAGTGGACACTGAATGCTGCAGCTAACATGCCAAACCCAATTGTGTATTTACTATTGGAGAGATGGACGCATAAACTGCAAAAATTATCACCAGGTGGTAAGAGAATGCTTAGGATTCATGGATGGACCACAGGTGTTTCCTGTTTTGCTTTTAAGAACTCCCTTAAGGAATACATTGTTTTTTTTTCTCAAGTCTTAAATATCTGGAATAATGCTTCGGTAAGTGGTTATTAGTAGGTTGATACTGCATGTATCTTGCAACTTTAGTAGTGGCATATCAGCATGCATTTGATTATGTTGGTCAACTGATATATGTGGAGTTCAAGCTATTGTAGCTGATGTTTTGTTCATTTGTTGTTTTCAGTTCTGCATTGGCACCATTAAGGATGATTTCCTGGGTGTGATAAATGATCCTGCTGCTGCCTAACAAAGATGAACTGCATTTTCTTTACGAGGGAGCTGCATGCCTGTGATGTAGAATGTCTGGTTGTATCATATGTTTAGTGGTCGTGTAAAGACTTCCTAGAGGTTGGCATGCTCTAGTCAAAACTTTGTTGAGGTTGGCTGGCTCATAACTGGCGATTTGCGGAGAGTTCTATTCAAGTCATACCTTTCTTTGGCAGGTTCTCAGTTTTTTTATTTTATAGTATGAAATTTTTGTGAAGAATGTCACTGAAAGCTGACCAGTCCACCGAGGAAACTAAATTTACGGTTTGCTAGTTAGCCTAGTTTCTAGGCATATTGTTTCTTTCTGGAGTGGCTGTATTTTTCTGGGCTGAGAGACAATTGATAAACTGCTAATAGTTGGTTGAGTGCGCGAACCACCAAGATGGCCATTTGGCTAATCACTGCTTCAGCATGCTGGCCAATTGTGCCAACCCTTCGTCTTCCTGGTTCCTACTTGTCCATCTGGGTTTCTCTTGTTAATTTCATGTAAGAGAATTCAATTGCTCATCTTTTGCACACTAGAATGAGATTCTTCATTTTTGCTTATAAAACAGAAGGAATTTAAGTCTTTCTCAATTTATGGGAAAGTGGTTCTGGTTTTTTGCTTTCTGTAGGAAAATTGCGCTGGTTTTTATTTTCGTGCTTTGATCCATTAGTATCTTGAGCTAGTGAATTGTCATGTATCCTATGTGCTTAGTTGCCATGAAGTTATGATTGCCTTGGGCTTTCACTCTGCCTCTTCCTCGGGTCTTTGCTGAACAGGTCTTGTCTCATGAATCCTATACGTGGATGCCTTTTGTACTAGCAAACGTATTGAATCAATTTTATGGTGCATTAAGATGAGACCGTGGGGAATATTCTGTTCCATATTGATCCTTTCTATCCGGGGTCACTGAGTCAAGGAAATGAGGAAGAATTCCACATTTCGTGACTCTCTATTTGTCGCTCAGACTCGAGCTTGATATGATGGTACGAGATGTTTGTAAAGGATGTGATCCTATTTGCTCGGTTATGATTTATGTACGCATTGGTGTGTGGAATTGGTGGTTGACTCGTTGAAAGGGTCGCTTATTTGATCAAGTTGGTTATGGTAAAGTGTACAACGGAACCACCAGCAGACTATCTAACTACTCGAAGCTTGGGTTGTGTTTGAGCTTTGTGGCTTGCTTGTGTTTTGTCTAAGCGGTTGAAAATGATCACCTGAAGTCAGTAAGAGTCGGTCGAACTGCTGTAGACCGAGGGAGTGCAAAAGGGCCTTTCCTCTGTGATGTTTTGGGTTTGTAATTGTGTTTGTGAATTCTATAATCCTGTTGCAACTCTGCTTCTCCAAATTCAGAAGGTGAAAGGTTCAAAGAATTCTGAACAGCCATCTTGATTATTGTGGAAGTCGAGTTTATCATTCGATCGGCGGTACCATTTTGAGGGTAACGGGGTGATGGGAAGGTACCTGGTATTATTGATCCCCTCAAGTCTGGTCTCATTCTGAATTTGCTTGAACTTGCCAGATTTGAGGGGCTAAATTGTGAAAAGCTTTGTTGTTTAGGAAAGTACAACGAGGATCAATTTCCGGGGGCCAAATCGTACCAACCTTTTAGCACGGACGAGGATTTTATATATGTTCTTTTTTGAAGGACATTTCCACAACAAGCGACAAGGAATTTAAAAGACAATATACATATATATCATTAAGAAATTATATTAAAAAAAAAACAAAGGAACGAGTCATGTAGCTCGGCCTCGGAGGTGTATTTTGGAAAATTCCCTTATCATTATTATTTTTCGTATCCCTTGCTCTGATGCCTAAGATCGAACCAACGCATATGAAATTCGCAGCTGGATTCGTCCATGCGGCTTGTCATTGTGAATTGGAAAAGCCATTTGAAGTTGGTGGAGCGAGTGCGTGTGATATACATGGATGGGGCAGCAGAGAACCATTAAAGAAAGATGGAAAAATTTCAATTAAGGATATAAAATATTCTCATTTTTTTAAATAAGAGTCTGAAGCCTCGCATGGCTGGTAGGCTAGCTGGCTAAATATCCCTACCAATCAAAGGTCATTTTCATCAAAAGACAATTTAACCTATTTTTTTAATTAAATTAAATTAAACATTAAAAAACTAAGTGTAAGAGAAAAGAAATATTGCCCTCTCGCTTGTGGCTGCCGCCACATCCCTAATGGGGCGTTGGCAATGGTCAACGGGGTTGCTAGTCCTTGCTAAGGTGCCGGCAACCCCGGCAGCAAGAGGGCTATCCTCACACCAGTTTTTTTTTTTAAATAACTTTGAGCTTTTTTAATTAAAAAAAGAAATAGGAAACAACAATGAAAAAAATAAAAGACAAAAATACTCTTGATCAACCAGTGAAGTTAGGTTCCTTTTGAGATTAATATGTTCATTTTAGGTCTTTATTTGAATCGATGTTCACTTTAAATTTTTATATGAGAAAATGATAACACTTCAAGCTCTTATCTGAAAGAAGATTCACTTTATATTCTTATTTGAAATAAGATTTATTTTAAGTTCTTATTTTAAAAAATAAATGTACTTCGAGGTTTTATTCAAAATTTTCCTAAAAAAGGAAAAAGGAAAAAGGAAAATGAAAATTCAAGTCAAAATGAGGGATTTGATTGAATGAACAAGGGGACGTAGACGTAGGCCACACATTCACTCTTCGATTTCGATTTTTTCCTTTTTTTAGGTTTTACTTATTTTGTGAAAAATAAATAATTTAAAATATATTTTATTTATAAAGACGAATAAAAAAAAATCCTATTCCGGAAGGAAAGGAGTATTAATATCAAAAGGCCTCAGATTCTCCGTTGACATTCGACTGATCTGTGCCTTCTCTCTGCCTATCTCTTCTCCTCCCTCGGTTCTTGGCTCACTGCCACTATCACTTTGCCTTTTCAAGCCTGGTCGCTCTTGCTCTCTCCCCTCTGTTTCTCGTGTAATGTTTGCGTTTCAGTCTCCCCAAACCGTCCAACAACCCCCTCCTCTTTTCAGCAAACACCTCGAACGGACGGCCACTCGCGGCTCCTCGAGACCGCGTCTCTGCTCTTGTACGTTGAATCCCACCATTTCCACCTCCACAACCACCGCCGACAAGAACCACGTGATCCAGTGCCTGTGCAAAAGGGCGAACTGAGGCGGGCGCTTCGCCTCCTCTCTCAAGAACCCGACCCCACCCAGCGCACCTACGAGCTCTTGATCCTGTCTTGCGCCCACCAGGACTCCCTCTCCGACGGCCTCCATGTCCACCGCCATCTTCTCGAGAATGGCTTGACCAGGACCCCTTCCTGGCGACCAAGCTCATCAACATGTACTCTGAGCTGGACGCCATCGAGAATGCCCGGAGGGTGTTTGATGAAACTCGCAACAGAACTATATATGTTTGGAACGCGCTGTTTAGGGCGCTCACCTTGGCGGGTCATGGAAACGAGGTCATTGATTTGTATAGAAGGATGAACCGGGTCGGGATTCCTTCGGATAGGTTCACGTATACCTTCGTTTTGAAAGCATGCGTGGCTGCGGAGTGCGTCCTCTGGCTTTTGAAAAAGGGAAGGGAGTTTCATGCCCATATTCTACGGCATGGTTACGAGGGCCATGTTCATATCATGACTACTCTGGTGGACATGTATGCCAGGTTTGGGTGCGTGAAATGCGCTGGAATCGTGTTTGGTGAGATGCCACAGAAGAATGTTGTTTCTTGGAGTGCTATGATTGCTTGTTATGCTAAGAATGGGATGCCTTTTGAAGCTTTGGAACTTTTCAGGGAGATGATGCTTAAGACCCACGATTTGCTTCCAAATTCTGTGACAATGGTCAGCGTGCTGCAAGCCTGTGCCGCGCTTGCGGCTTTTGAGCAGGGTAGGTTGATTCACGGATACGTGCTGCGAAGAGGTCTAGAATCGATCTTGCCTGTCATTAGTTCTCTGGTGACAATGTATGCAAGATGCGGTAAGCTTGACCGAGCTCAACAAGTTTTTGATAAGATGGATAAGAGGGATGTAGTTTCCTGGAATTCATTGATCTCAAGTTATGGAGTTCATGGGTTTGGAGAGAAGGCAATTCAGGTTTTTAACGAGATGATCATCAGTGGAATCTCGCCGAGTCCCATATCCTTCATTAGTGTTTTAGGAGCCTGCAGCCATGCAGGGCTTGTCGAGGATGGGAAGATGATGTTCGACTCGATGGTAAGGGAACATAGGATTTTCCCTAGCGTGGAGCATTATGCTTGCATGGTGGATCTTCTTGGCCGGGCAAATAGGTTAGATGAAGCGATCAAAATCATAGAAGAGATGCGGATTGAACCAGGACCTAAAGTTTGGGGATCGCTCCTTGGATCGTGCAGAATTCATTGCAATGTTGAGCTTGCAGAAAGAGCGAGCGCAAGGCTTTTCGAGCTTGAACCCACAAATGCTGGGAATTATGTTCTCCTGGCTGATATCTACACGGAGGCCAAGATGTGGGATGAGGTGAGAAGAGTGAAGAAACTTCTAGAAGCTCGGAGACTGCAAAAGGTCTCTGGTCGCAGTTGGATTGAAGTCAAAAGGAAGATATATACCTTCGCTTCAGTGGATGAATTGAATCCACGGATTGAGCAGCTTCATGCCTTGTTGCTTAAGTTGTCAATGGAGCTGAAGGAAGATGGCTATGTGCCGCAAACTGGAATTGTGCACTACGATCTTGATTTGGAGGAGAAGGAACGCATTTTGTTGGGGCACAGTGAAAAACTAGCCGTGGCCTTTGGACTTATCAACAGCACTAAGGGGGAAACGATACGGATCACCAAGAACTTAAGGTTATGTGAAGACTGCCACTCTCTGACGAAATTCATTTCCAAGTATACAAAGAGAGAGATCCTCGTCCGGGATGTGAACCGCTTTCACTATTTCAAAGATGGGTTGTGTTCCTGCAGGGATTATTGGTAGCTGCTGGTGCAATTCATTTGATAGAACTCTCTTTAACAGGAGGCAAAAGTTCACTTTAGGATCCCAGAACACCGCCGAAACTCAATCATGAATCATGTTCGAGCTATAAATGAAGGATGGCGTCTGGAACTTACATTTGACACCAAATCCAATCCGTGCCTCCCATCATGATTTACGTACAGAGGGTTTTCTTAGAACAAGGAGAGAGCAAACTGATGTCCTGTTTGAAACACACATTTTACTTGTATAGCTTTTCTGTACTTCATAATATCACAATGGCATTTGAATCCTTCTTCGTTTGTATCCTTTGCCTCTCCAGATTTACATTAACGGTGATTGACGAATGAATGTCAGCTGAATGAGGTTTCTTGGCTCACTCTATTCATACTTAATGTTCACCCTACGGCATAGCAGCGCCAATCTAGTCAGAATCTTCGCTCCTTCTGGCTTAGCAGAGAGTTCATTCGGCAGAAGACGGGAACTGCCTTCCTGCGATCGCTACTGCTTCGACAATTTGGGAATCAAAATGGAAGTTGAAATGGACGACTGGCTAATGGCGGCAAAATGGCAATTGGAATCCATCCTTGTCAGTTACAATCCAGAAACAAGTAAAGATGAACGTCGCCGGGCCAAACGAGAGGAAGGGTAAGAATAGGGACCAACTCTTGCAGTTATTTTGTACAAAACCCATATTATATATAAATTCAACCAGAAAACGTCAAGTACCGTCTGGGTGGTGTAGTCGGTTATCACGCTAGTCTCACACACTAGAGGTCCCCGGTTCGAACCCGGGCTCAGACATTTTCCTTCCGACTTCACGGATTTTTAAATTTTTTTTGGTTAAATTTTTTTTTCGTGGTCAGAAAATATTGATAATTGGCGAGCAGGAACATTTTCCTTCCGCCTTCACGGATTTTTAAATTTTTTTTTTGGTTAATTTTTTTTTCCTGGTCAGAAAATATGGATAATTGGCGAGTAGGATTTGTGATATAACTGAGTCCATCTATAATTAGTGTCTCTTCAACTCTATATATACATAACCTCTTTATCGTTCTCGAACCTCTTCTTGAAATGAAGTGCTTAAACTTATGTTTTTGCATTGGAAAGCCGGATCATCATGAGGAGAGCGATTGCAACGAACCACATAATCGAAGACGGTTGCCTTGGACGGCCCCGCCTTTGGGTCGCAAACCGCATCAGCAACCTCGCAACCGGAGAGGACGAGGCCATGCCGCTTTGGGCGTTGGCCATCATGTCGCGGTCAACTATCACGAAGCCGCTGACGCCGGCGGCGGCGGCGCCTTGGGAGCCATGTTTGTAGGGGCGATCTACATATCCAACGGGGACGGCAGCGGGGCCGGCGGGTGATTTGGTCAACCGGGTCGGGTTTGATTTCGCCAAGGCACCCGTTAATGTGATGTTTATGCAGATTTTGGTTTTACTTTTTGTACAATGACAGATGCGTGAGGGTACAGATGGATTGATCCGATTTGGCCTCTTTGCTCGTTCGGTTGAGCAATTGGAGGATCTCCATTGATGTACACATGTATTAGATTAGATTGAATTCGACGTTACACGTCTCTATTTTTTTTTTTTTTGGGTCGACCAATTCATATAATTTTATGGGAGAAATTACTAAAAAGTTGTAAACCTACTGCCCTTCATTTTTTCCTTATTTCCATAAGTCGGTTGCCAACATCGGCCATAGCCAGCAAAGGGAAATAAAGAAAGAAAATTAAAAAGAGAAAGGCAAAAAGGAAAAAAGAAAATAAAATCCAAAAAAATTTTAAAAAATTGCAAAATTTGTTCACGTTACCACCGGCCGTACCACCTAGGACGACCACGCTAATAGATCACCACATAAGTAATTTATGATCAAAATTAGTCGAAAGGTTGGTAAATCATCAAAAGGTGTAGAACTAAATTAACAAAATGTTACATGATTTAGGACTCAATTGGCATAATTGAAAAGTTTTAAGACTAAATTGGGACAAGTGAAATATATTTAGGATTAAATTGGCCAAATTAAAATGTTTAAAATTGAAATGAGATGAGTATAATTGATTTAATAATTTTTTTAATAATTTCCGTGCGTAATCGACTTTAGCGTGAGATTACTCTTTTTCATTCGCATGAGAGTGGCCTCCCTCCTCAACAAGCACTTTTCATATTGATAGGGAGTCAGGTTCCTCACGTCGCGGTAGCTTCCGCTACCATTACGGCCGTAACCCCTTCGGGGTCTCATCTCTAGCCAATCATGGCCTCCCGACGACGACGACGACGACGACGACGATCCACCGTCCCGCCTTTGATCCTCCTCGCAGCGCCAATCCACGGCGTTTGGCCTGCTCCACTTTGCCATTGTGTCTCTCTACACGTGACCGTTGTGGCCTCGATCGCCATGGCCACAAGAGCCATTATCCTTTTTCGGATCGGCCGCAATCGCTAGGTTGGTCCACGACATTTCCTTCTCGACTCCACCATCGCTCGATTGCCTTCGACAGAAAGAGCCGTCTCGTCGAACAGTAACATTGCAATTTCTGTAGCCTCCATCAGGATTAGACGGATAATATCTTCGTCGCCCATAACCACATTGCTACAATCCGCTCATGTATAATGCGTTGGAAATCAAAATGAAAATCTTAAACTAATGTAAAAGCTTAGGCCATCTATATAAGGGCTCTAATACTGTGAAAAACTTCAAACTGATACACATATGACAAATTTATCTAAAACTAATTTTTTAACCACAAAAAATCCCAAACGGGTAAACTTGTTACAATTTGCTCCAAATTCGGTACACATGTGTCAAATTTACCCTTCATTAATTTTTGTTATTTTACCGTCAGATTACTGAGTTAGATGACACGTGACCGTTGATGGGTTTATTAGGTCGAGGTTTTTACTCTTCGTTTGTCGTAAGTGTACTAATTTGGAATTTTTTTTTTGCGGTGTTAACTCAATTTTACGAAAATTAATGAAGGATAAATTTGTCACATATGAATCAGTTTGAAGTAAATTATAACAAGCATGGTTAAAAAAATTAGTTTGGGGGAAATTTATCACATGTGTATTAATTTGAGATTTTTGATGATCAAAAAATTTATTTGAGATAAAATTATCACATGTGTACTAATTTGAAATTTTTCGTAGCATTAACCCTATATTTAACATCCCTCTGCTAAACAATATACCCTATTACCTATGGTTGAGGACTGACATCGGCAGAACCTCGTCGCCTTCGCGCGATTGCGGGGCCGATCTCCGACTTGTACTTCTTGTCTTTGATCGTCTTCGACCACACGAAAATCTTTTGTCAAGTTGAAAGCTACTACATAAAAAAAAAAAAAACAAACAAACAAACCTATCTCGAGATTGGAAAAATAATAAATCTGGATGATAAATGACCCCTTTTTTTTTTTGCGTAAAGTATATTTGGAAAAGAGAACACGCCGGTTGTGCGTGAAATAAATAGTTAGAGAATTCATATAAATAGCGATTTGGTCTAATTTTGGAGATGCAATTTAATTATCAAATTCAGAGGGTGAAATACCCAAATATTACCGAACAATCATATCTTCGTCTTTGTATATTAAAAAAAGAAAAGAGTCAAACCAGGTCAAGCATTGACTGTTCGTACGCCACGTGTATTATTGGCATTGTTTGTAGCAATCTCGAGGCAGCAAGCACGTCTTTTCTCGAAAGTTTATTATTCGAGAGTTGACAAAACTTAATTCCCCGACAGAGACCCGTCGATTAGTTTACCCATCGCTGGATGTCTTAGTCTCGAGCTCGACTTGGTTCGGTAAACTTGTTTCCTAGATGAATTTTCAATTTAGACATAGAGCCCGGGCTTCGATTTTCTGCAAAATGCGATGTTTACTTGAACAATGTTTATGATTGGGTTGTTTGTATGCTCTTACGTATCCGAAATAAGCTGAGAGACAAAACTTATTTGTATGCGAGCGTGCAAAAAACGCATGCAGTGTCGGCTGCTCGACTAAGCCATCTCCGCTTCCCTATTCGGTAGACTTGATCAAGCAGCAAACTTGTCGATGGAATCCACGACATATCGGGGAAGGTCTGACATATCGGGGTGGTCTGCACTCTCTAGGTCGTAATCTTTTGTATTTTCTTTCGCGAGTTTACATGAAATTCTATCTGCCTTAGCGCGAAATCATTCGTGGGAAGCCCCACTGTATTTTCCTTAGGAATACAGTGGGCGACATGTTTCGATATATGTTTTTCGATAAATGAGGCTATCGCACAACGGGGAAATTAAAAGCCCGAAAAGTCAAAATGTTAAACCGCAAAATTAACATCGATAACGGGTTGGCCATTCTTCTCGTTCACCATCCTACGGTCGCGTGGCTTTGCTCGGCCAGACATAACTTTTATCAAATTGTTTATATCAGCGCTAATGCTGATTCAGACCTGGTTCGTTCTAAGACCGGCCTAGACCGGTTGATTTAACTTCTTCTTCTCCTTCTTTTGGAGAGTAAGTACATGGAAAAAGCCTAAATCATATCATCCGGATATAATTATCTCCATTGCGTTGAAGTTTACATAAGTTCTATTTCTCGACTTATTTTGGATACGTAAAGAGTATACAGACGATCCGATCATAAAATATTGTTTAAGCAAACAGCACATTTTGCGAGAAATTGAAGCCCGGGCTCAAAGTCTGAAATTTCGCGCGCGGGCGCGTGCTCACACACATATATTTCCTTTCTCTGACGCGGGGGATGGAATGGAATCATATGAAAATGGGTTTGACAGGATCCGCCCGTGCGGTGTGTCACTGTCAAGAGGAAAAGCCATGTGAGAGGTTGGTTTGGTGGGACCAAGTAAAAATAATAATAATAATAAAAAAGAAAAGTAAGAAAAAAAAAGGGATAAAAAACGGAGATTTTCATTTTGATTGAGAGGGCAGGCACGTAGGCGATTCGAAGGCCTTACATTCAGTCGTCGTTTCGATTCGAACGCTTTTGAAGGTGGGGGGAAAAAGGAAAAAATAATATAAAAGGCCTCAGATTCTGATTTCCCTCCCCCCCGGGCCCCGCCCCCATTGACAGTCTGTCTCGTCTCGTGCCTTCTCTCTCTATCTAGCTTTCTCTCTCTCTCTAGCTCAGTTGTTCTTCTTCACTAGCTGCCACCATCCCATTGCCTCTTCAAGCCCGGTCGCTCCTGCCCTCTCCTCCTCATGGCTTCCGTCGTCGAATCTGGTTGGCTGGTATGGTACTCTCCCTCTCTCCCTTCCTCTCCCTCTATCCATATCGCTTTCTCTGTTTGCCATCCTCTGCTCGCCGGCTTCTTTCCCGTTTCTCTAGCTTTTGAGTTTGGTCTTTTTTCCCGCTCGCCGGCTGCGTCTGGATCTGCTCCCGCCGTGGGAAACGATGCTCCCTTGGCTCTGATTGGGCCTCTGTGCCGCTCGCCCTCGTTTCGTTGATTTCCGAGAGGAAGCGATAGGATCAGGGTCCCCTCGGTCCGCGAGGTTTTTTCATCTGCGAGAGCAGTTCCGGCTGCGAAATGCGGCGATGCCTTCGGTTGTGTCGTATTGCTTTCGCTGCATTTTTTTTTTTTTTGAATCGCGTCTCCTCTGCCAATGGTGCTCGTTTGACTCCATTCGACGCGGGGCAATTGTAGTTCGACTCGATCCTTTGACCACCCTTTTTTTGTTCTCTGGCTGTTTCGTACAACGAGTAGCTTATGGAAGCCTTAACTGTAGTTTTTGTTGGATGACCATTGTCTGCTACTGGACGTGAGGATTCTGGGCAATCACGAGCGTGTCTTCTGAGGCCCTTCATCCTTTGAACTGCTCCGTTTCTCTGCTTTCTCTTCCCCTTAATTTGCTTTGGCGAAAGATGACGAGTTCTTCGCGTGGGCACTGCGGATTAGGGCTTGAACATCTTTTGTGGTTTTAATTGAACGAACATGCAAGGCATTATCAAAGGTTGACGCAGTTTAGAGCACTTTTCTGGGCACAAGGAATGAAGAGATGGCCTTCTCTATCGATCTTTTGTTTTTTTTTTCTGTTCTCTGCTTCTCTGATGAGAGCTTAGATGTTAAAAAGTCTGCATGTCTGCAATTTCATCCTGATACGTTCCTTGGTTTTCTATTTGCAATTTCTATGGCGCAAGATAATTGGCATAAACATTGGAGCTTCTATGTCTTTGAAGTAATTAAAATTTCGCCGGTGCGCCTTCTTATCCACAGATCCAGTCACACAAATCCCAAGTCTAAGGCTCTCTGGTGCCAATTCTTACCAAGATCATTGTCTTGCCGGTTTTCTAGCTTTCTTCCTCCCTTGGAATAAGTAATCGTCGACTGCAGGAGAAAATTGGCTAGACTTATTGATTACTGCAATCAAAGAAAACTAAATCAATATCTGTATTTGCCCCTTGTTGTTCTTTTTGTTTATCATGTTATTAGGTGACGATAGAGCTCTAATTTTTTGTTTTCTGGCTCCCCATAATTCATTGGCTTTGACATGTATTCCTCGCAATATTGGCATGAGAAGAAAGCAACACTTTATTTTGAGAGCTCTAAAATACTGCTCATATCTTAGAAACACTTGCTGCCTTCAGTTTTGTATACCTCTATTCACCCTCCTAGTGGGGATAAGTGATATTCGTTCTTTTTTCCCCTTTTTATGCAGTATCTAGTCAGGCATTTCAGCGACTTTCAACTGGCCTGCCTTGGGAGTTTCTTTCTTCATGAAAGTGTGTTTTTCTTATCAGGACTGCCTTTTATATTTCTTGAACGGGCAGGATGGTTGAGCAAGTACAAAATACAGGTTGGACTATTTTTGGCGAAGTTTTCCCTTGTGTCATTTTTCTCGTGCCTTCTCATCTTTAATAGTATCACACTTGGTCTTGTTTTAAAAGTCCTCTTTGCTGCTTTTGACATGTGAATGGAAGTGGTGATCTTGTGTAGATGGCAGATAAAACTACCTTAATGTTTTTAACATAAAGTAATCCATCTTTGCAAAAGATGCTTGCAAAGATATGCACGCACTCGCGCACATATATTTTTGGGACTCAACCTAGAATTGTGTAAACAGGTTTTGTGTTCATTCAAGATTGCTTATCCGAAATTTTGAATGTCTCTGCTAGTTTGATGTCTAAAAGCGTGGGCAATAAAATTATCAAAAGCTTATCATGCTTTTTTTTTTTTTTTTAAAGCTTATCATTTAGATGTTATTTACTTATATTGAAGCAATATGAGTAGAAATAAGATTGGGCGTGTGGTAGAAGTTTTCCTTTGCGATAGCTGAACAAATCATGATAAGCAATATCAAGGGCACACGAATGGTAAAGCTAAGCATTCACAACGTCATTTCTCTGGTCAGGAAGGTTTCTGCTGTGTTAAACTTGAAGTTTGTGTCAATAATCCTGGCCATGCTTGTTTGAGTAGTACCTTTAAGTTTACTTTTGTCATCTATGGATGCTCCTCTTCCTTCTTCCCTCTTTATGGAGTTTAATGTTTTATGCAGCCGAAGAATAACACCCCTGCAGCTCAGGAAAAATGCATCACTCGTCTAGTACTGTATCATCTGTGTGTAAACCTACCAGTGATGATTTTCTCCTATCCCGTCTTCAGATTCATGGGCATGCGAAGTAGTCTTCCCCTGCCATCCTGGTATTTTGAGGTTCTTTATACATGAAATATCCTTTATCTGCAACATTCATTTGAAGTAGTCAAGGTTGGAGTGCATCATTGCCATCCATTTGTACACCTTTACTAAAGGAGCTACCAACTTCCTCCCTTGGATGTTGCAGGAATACAATGTTGACACAGATTATATTCTACTTCATCCTTGAGGACTTTGTATTCTATTGGGGCCACAGGGTTCTACATACAAAATGGCTGTACAAGCATGTCACAGTGTCCACCATGAGTAAGCAAGGATTTTTCACAGTTTACTCTAGCCCTCTCTTTGGAAAAATATGTGAATGTGCTCATCTTAACACAGATACGCCACGCCCTTTGGACTGACTTCCGAATATGCACACCCTGCTGAGATACTGTTTCTTGTTTTGCAACCATAATTGGCCCTGCCATTACTGGGCCCCATCTGATCACTTTATGGGTATGGATGGTAGTCAGAGTGCTGGAGACAGTTGAAGCTCATTGTGGTTACCATTTCCCATGGAGCCTTTCAAACTTTTTGCCAATATATGGGGGGTATGTGTTACAATTCTCTCACTCTCTTCTTTATGCATTATATTGAGTTGCTCCTCCATTGACCTTTTTGCTTGAAATATCTCCTTCAATCTTTCAGCGCTGATTTTCATGATTACCACCACCGCTTGCTGTATACCAAGTCTGGAAACTACGCGTCAACCTTTGTGTACATGGATTGGTGAGTTCTTAACTTCATGTTCGTTGTGAGGCCAGAAGATTTGAGTTCTTCTGTGTTCTATCATTCTTTTAAGGTAGTCCAAGCCAAAAATGATGGTGAAAGTACTGCTTTTCTATCAAATTTTATCTCCTGTTGTTATAATTTTCCTTAGTATTTTACCTATCATTTTATGGATGTCCACTGAATCTAATGAGTGGGAAAATGCCTACATCAATGAGTAAAAAAGGGTGATATGACATTGCTCCATCTAATTTTGGAGGTAAGATTTATCCTTTATACTTACCTTGCTTTGCTGTCTGCATTTCCTACTCGTTACATATGCATAATGTAGTTTTTTTTTTCTTTTAATGGCAAGAGCTGTTCACAGTTATAACTGACTTGCTTCGGGCTTTATTTGTTTAAGCAAAAGCAGAAGGTGCTTTTCTGTTTTCCTGCCAAAATTTAAAATATCAATTCTGAAAAAATATGAAAAGTTGATGTGAGTAACTCAGGTGTCAACATTTGCATTTTGTGAAAGTTTTAAGTGTTCCAGCTTTTAAAAATGTCAAAAGTGTGTGAGCTGTGAGATTTCAATAAGCAAAACATATAAAGTAAAAGTTAATCCAAACAGACGCCAACAATTTTCTGTTCCCACTTCGTATTTGAATGGCATACATGTAAATCTTGTCCCATGCATCTCTAATGGATGGGAGTTTTTTACCATTCCAGATAAAAAAATAGGATCAACCTTTAAAAGTTTAAGTTGCCTTCTGCGCATGTTGTAACACCTGAATTGTCATATTGACCCTAGAATCATTCCTTCAGAGCATTTGCGCCTGTGTAGCCTGCTGCACTCTCCAGGAATGTGTGTTTCTTTGGCGTTGAGTGTTACGAGCCTTTTACAAACTTAAGTTCTTCTAAAACTCTTTATCTATGGTTGTTTGTTGAGAGACTTTTTTCTGTATCAGAACTTCTCTACTTGATCCTTTTGCCGTGTCTTTTCCTGAGTAGAAATGGACTGCAAATAATTTGTAATTAGCCAGCTTTATAAGATGCTTAGATGATAATGTTTTATGAGCAACTGTTATGGTGTACACTGTGTGAACAATGTAATTGAGTAAGTGTTCATCACGGAAAATTTGTAATGTGCTATCATCTCAATTAGAGGGCGTATGGTACCCAAAGGGGGTGGGGCACTACTAAACCTTTTTATTTATTTAGTGGACTTGCATCTTGAATCCCTTAAGCATTTAGGCTCATAAGAAAATATACGCATCACATCGTTTGGACACAATGCATAAGTTGTTGCATGCAGCAGAGAGATGTGTGATTCATTCTCCTCCTAACCACATGATCTTGCTTATGCTTCTTTCTCTTCATCGCTAGTTATTGTTGGGTCGGGGCTTTGCTCTTTATAGAGATGTTGATCATATGATGCCGTTGATTATTTTAAGCCTCACTGTTGAGTGGTGGCATGTTTATGTATGTTGCCAGGATCTTCGGAACCGACAAGGGGTACAGAAAGTTGAAGGCCTTGAAGTCTGGGCACACTGAAGATTCTGGCAAGGAAATGTAGCGAAGGAAAATTTTGTTAAGATTCTCGAAATTGGAAGTGGCTTTATGGTTATGGTCATGTCAGAGGAAGGTTCTCTTCGGTTAGTGCATCGTCTTCACTGCAACCTTTTTTCTGCCATTTTCAGTATCTTCTATGATAGGGAATCGGTGGAAAGCTTCCTGTGAACTAGTTGTGGCTCTCCTATTTTCTACAATCGATGAGATTGTGTGGCCACTTACCCGTTTGCCCGACTTTGACCTTTACCTCAGCTGAGTCTCTTCGTAATTTTGCATCTCATGTTGTTAAGCATATGTATGATTTAAGTTCCTCACCGCGAGCGGTCAAAATTGCTGTTATGGATGTGGAGGGCTTTTACCGGAGAGGGTGACATTAAGGGTCTAGAATCCCAAGTGTCGAAGCAGGATCAGTGTCGACCCTTGCTGTAACCGGACTGTTTCTTGGAATTCAACTATCTTCTTCCATTTCAGGAAGGACTGGTTGCCAAAGAAAGTGTCGGACTTTTTTGGCGAAATTTTCTACAGATTCAAAGAATTCATTGCATCACCTTCCCTCATTTGGAACAAAGTTTGAACTTTCTTTAAATCAATTGAAAAGCGTTCCACGTGAGATACTCTATAAGGTTACATCTTTTGGAATATAATAAAAGCTGGGAAATTAGGCCAAGGTGCGACCTGATCAGACGGCTACATCTCGAGATTCCTTTTGACTTTTTATGATCCTAGTTACTCTGTTCTTTTTCTTTTCTCGAACAAACGAACTTGTTTTTTTTTTTTTTTTTTTTTGGGTGAGTACAAAGCCTTAATCTTTGCATGAACAGAAAGTACGGGCAAAGGGCGAACTCGTAGTGAAATCCCGTGGAACAGCCTACGTATTGAAACAAATTCGTCAACTCAATAACCGCAAAATTCCTAGCAGCCAAAGTCGACAAATAAAATCCTACCGAGACGTGGTCTTGCGATTGACCCCAAAGATCTCGTCTTCTGGAAGAGCTCCGTAGGAGCGATCTGATTTTTCTCCCTACGAGTGATCAAATCAGATCGACCGAAGTGAGGACCGATGGTCTGACTGATCGAATATTTTCTTTTTACATAAAAGTAATCCTAAGGATATGCTTCACTCGTAAGCCAGGGAAGAAGAAAAGACCCAAAAGAACCCTTTTTCCTGAGTTCTTGCTCAGACTTAAACTCCATCCCCACTCACCTCCACATCCTCATCTCCATGAGCAAAAGAGGCAAAGGAAAAGAGCACAGAGAAATATAAGAGAACTTTGCTAGAGGGATCGTGGCTGAAAAAGGAAAAAGAAAAAAAAAAGGCTCCGGCAGAAGATATCAGAGAGAGCTCTGGGGGGGGTTGGATCTCAAATGTTAAAAGCAACTTCTTGTCTTTCGAATTTCTTCTATCGTGTGAAGAGCTAAAGAATTATGATGCATATTTTTTTTTTAGGAATCTACCGATCCGTCCAAAAATCAAATCGGACCAACGGTCCGATTCCCGATTCTTAAGGGGCACCAAACCGAATCGAGAACCGATCAGCCCAGAGCTCACTCCTGCCGATGGACATTGTGTTTGGAGGTAGCTTCCCTCCTCCCCGGAGCCAGCCATGTCAAAACTTCTAAGAAACCCTTCATGCAAAAGCTGTCAATTAAAGAGGCACCTCGACGACTAGGCTTTCAATTACATATCTGAATGGAACAAAGACATAAATCTCTTCTTCTGCAATATCTTCAGCAAAACCCATTACATATTCACGCGGGTCATCTACTTAGTACCGTATCAACAGAGATGCGGAAGATCGAGAGATGATGCCGGAAAATATCAAGGTTCGGAAACACAAATTAATTTTGTGGATTAACAGTCAGTCCATTTGCTTCATCAGGAGATCTATGTCGCCGCAGCTCGTTTGCGTCACTCTCTCCCCAGCAAAATTTACAGATGGAGCGCACCTTAAATTCCGTTCCCCTTTTCAATTAACAAATTTCGATCTTCAAATAGATTTCCTGCATAAAAAGCTACGGCAGAGAAGATAAAAATAGGGAAAGGAAGGAGAGAGAACGGTGAGGTGAGGTGAGCTCCCTACGTGCTAGCAAGATCTCCTGAGATCCACCACGACCACGCTGACGTTGTCCGTGCTGTGCCTCGACAGGCGCCAGCTTCGTCAGCAGCAGCGACGCGTCCGAGCACGCCCTGTCGACCTCTCCACCCCGCCCATCCCCGCCCCCTCCTCCGGCGGCGCGTGGATCTTCCCACTCAGGCACATGCGCGCCACGCCGCACGCCGTGTCGTTCGACACCACGTCCCACAGCCCGTCGCTCGCGAGGATCAGGCAGTCGTCGTCCGCCGTTCCGTTCCATCACCATCACCTCCGGCACGCACTCACGTACGGCTTCAAATAATTATCACCTGCACCAAAAGAAATGATGTCGCAAATGGAAACACCGAAAATGAAGAGAATATCCATTTTATCATGCGCCACCCGATGAACCTACCAATAGCTCTCGACATTGCGAGAACTCCGAGGACCCGAGGTCCGTCCCAGTAGATGACCCGACCGCCCGCTTCTTGGATCCGATTCAGCTCGTCCGCCTATCCGGCTGCCGGAAATCACCACATTAAAATTCGTAAATGTGATTAATTGGTCAGTTCAACATACTTAATATTTTTTATGTACGAATCCTTACTATACAAAGTTAATGCCAGCATGAATCCATCCATAGAAGATCGGGTTCAGGTTCTGTTCGGATAAAGTACCTGATTTGCAGGCTACTCATTTTCTCGAGTCAACCCGACAAAGGACGAAGTACCAACCTTGTGATCGGAGGAGAGAGGAATCGCTTGCCCTTGCGCGAGAGCACGGCCTGGAGTCGCCGCAGTTGGCGACGATGATCTTATCGGGGGTGACGAATGGCGACGACGGCCGTCGACCCGACTGCCTCGCGCTCCGGCGACTGGAGCTCGCACCTGCACCTCTCGTGCACCGCCGCCACGTTCTCGTTCCACGCGATCGCCTCCTTGTCCATCTTGCGAAAGCTCCTCTCCATCGCCGCCCTCCAATCCGTCGGGGCCGAGCCCTTCTCCGTGTTCACCACCACCAGCTCCTCCTTTATCAGCTCGTGCATCCTCTCTCTACAACGCACTGCCACCTATCAACAAACCCAAAGACCAAATTTTAGAGCTTTTAACAAAACAAAGGAAAGTAGTTTCTTTTTAAGGATTAAACAGATCGCGATGTTGTTGCTTTAGTTAGCCACCGAAATTCTTACATGAGAGCAACCATGCCCGTCGTAGACACCGAAATAATGCAGCTCCGTGCTGGGCTCGCCGCGCCGGCGGCAAAGGGAAGGGTGACCGCGACCGTGTCTTCCATCTCTCTTCTCCTCCCACATACGGACGAGACTCCGAACTTCGGATACTCGTTCGGAAGCTCCAGAGCAGCTGGCTGGACAGTGTCCTGTCAGAGCCGTCATCACCGTCACTCTGATCAGGCTCAGCGAGTCATCGCTGATCGAAGGGGCCTTGCGCTCCAATCTCCCGTCCCCCAATCCACCGACCCGTCTCTCTTCGTCGGAGCAGAGCTCTCGCGGCGCCGAGCAGCTTCCTCCGTTTCCGCCCGCTCGCCGTCTCGCCGCCGCCATTGACGAACTTGAACTCCGGATCTCCATCCTCCGCCGCCTCGCCGCTCTCGAGCTCGGCTTGCCCGCCGGGTTCGCCTCGGTCTCGCTCACCACCCGCAGCAGATCTCCACCATTGAAAGAACTAGGAAAGCAGAAGCAATCTCCTTTCTCTACGCTTTCCTCTTTGGCTTTACCACCTTCTTCTTCTTCTGTCCCCCTTCAAAAATGGGTAATGACTTCCGGCCAGATTGATGCTAAAACACCAGAACGAAGACCTCAAGGAGAACCCAAGATCGCTCAAAAGGGAGTTCCACAAGCAATCCCATGAGCTAACGCCTCGGCCTTTCGCCGCGTCGTTCTTCACGTACAGCACGACGAACCAAGCTCTGAAAAGAGAATCAAAGAGAACCTGATTTTTTTCTTTCGTTCCCGTCCTTGCACCAATGAATGAAGAAGAAGCGTCGTCTTGTGACGGGGCAGGTTCCTGATGGTACGTCACGCAAGTGTTTTGCTTCCACCTAAAGAGGCCATCACCGCCGTCCATCTCCCTCATCCGACCCTCTCTCCTAAGTCGAAGCCGACACGTGTACAACCCCCCCCCCCCCCCCCCCCTCCTTTTCTTCCTCCCGCTCCCCTCTTCTCTCTCTCTCTCTCTCTCTCTCTCTCTCTCTCTCTCTATGCGTGGCCCAACCCCGACATCCACGAAACGTTGGTGCGATAGGAGGCGGCGATTGAGAATTTTCCGCAGACTAATCATGTCATGTCATGAATGAAAATCAATTTTGGGGGCCTTCACATGAATCGAAATAATTCCGAACAAAACGGTATCCTTCGTTTTATTGACTTAAATTTATTTTGTCCGTCGATTTAAAAAAAATTTCAAATAAAAATCTTAGGTATCTTTATTTCTTAAATGAAGATTTAAAATAAATTTTATTTCAATAATAATCTAAAATGCCTTTGTTATGTTAAAGAAGGGCATGAAATGACTGTTAGTTAAAAAAAGGACTTGAGGTCACTTTAGTTAAGAAAATTTTGATCATTTAATATTCTATTTTTCTATTTTAAAGAGATTTTGAAAAGAAATTGAAATTTAAAAAAAATTAAAGAAAGACAGGCGAGATCAAGCCCTTATTTTAAAATTTAATTTAACAAAAATTATATTAAATCTATTTTAAACAAAATGTTCTTAATATGTTGAAAAATTTGGTTAATTAGCAAGGTTGACCCTTATTTGAATAATCATAACCACTTAGACTCTTTTTTAAGATAATAATTGTATTTTTTCGATCTTTAATTGAAATAAAATTTAATTCATTATTTTATTTGAAAAAATAAGAGTATATAGGAACCCTTTCTTTCAAATTTCCCGACGATTTATTGCGCGGGAATGAGCCCACGTGCTTAAAAAAAATTCATGTAAACTATTTATTTTGAATTTCTGAAAATTAATTTTGCCGCAATTAATTAACTCGAGGAGGGCTTACCAACCAGGCAGTGGGGCCCACCATCCGGTCCCACGTCCTTTCGTTTCGAAACGGTACATCCCTCGATTTGGTGCCACGCGTCCCTAAAAAGAAAAGATGATTTTCTTTTCTTTTTTTATTTAATTGCTTATGTTTGGGTTTTGAAAACTAGACAAAGGACGGGGGACTTTTATTCTTCTGGGATGTCGTGTCCCAATGGGATGACGATACGTATCCGTGGCGGAAGGTTTGACATGTGGGTCCACACGCCCCCCATCGTTGACGCCTCCGTCAGGATCGTGCACCACGTGTCCCGCCAACCGGAGCGGACCCGCGTGCCCGACCCGTTTAACACCCCGGGGGGACGCGGGCCCCAACGGAGCGGGGCCCCGCCGGTCACGGCCGCCGCCCACCGGCGTCCATTTTTTTTTAAATAACTAAAATTAATTTAAAATTATGTTTTGACGAAAATACTCTTAATTAGCCAGCGAGATTAGGCTCCTTTTTTAACATAATTATGATCACTTTAAATCCTTATTAAATGCATTTTAAGCCCCTTTTGCAAGTTCTTATTTTTGAAATTTTCCCTACGTTAATTAAAAATGCTTCAAATTTATTAAACATTATTTTTGTCTTTAAAATCAGATGTGCCTCTACTAGGGAGCGTTACCCATTAAGCATCGAAATTACAAAGTAAAATTTTTACAAATCATATACGATCATGTTAGTAAAGAAATTGGAGATGAAGTCGTTAATATTATAAGTGCGAGATTCGATTAGCGTACTCCGTAAAGAGATAGCAAAAATAAAAAAAAAGGGAGGTAGTGATAGAATTGGGAAAAAAAATTCGACAGTGTTAAAAATGTGATTTGAATAAAAGTTTAATCGGATTTTTTTTGGTCATATTTTAATCGAAATTGACACGGAGGTGGGAAATTAACAAAAGAAGAGTTTGAATATTCAAATCAACCAGAGAACTTCAACTAAAAAAAAAAGGAAAATCAATTAGAGAAAAAAAAAATGACCAAAATGAAAGTCGCACGATGCGAGTATTCTACAGAGAAGAGTCGTTCACCGTGGCTTGGGTGGGGGACCGGATACGACAATTCGGGGTGGAGATTCTCGGGCACGTGGCGAGTCTTGACTGGACAACGTGTGCAGTGACAGATGGGACAGTGCGATGAGATGGGTCCCACGGCGGTTCAGCGATGCCTAACGTTGGGGTCCACCTACCCTGTATGGTAGTCGTAGTCCTACTGCCATCTGCAGCCTGAGGTCGACAGAAGACGAAGCTTGAAGTCGCCACGTGGCCAGGATGGCCAAGAAAAAGCTTAACTCGACCATGGTTTAGCTGATCACATCATTTCGTTCTCTCTCTCTCTCTCGGTTCCTCGCCACGTCCGTCTTCGTCCTCCCTCCTCTGCGTTTAGATAGATAGAGAGAGAGAGACAGAGACAGAGAGACAGACCAGGCGCGCTTTTGGGGACTCTGCTTTATACTTCCGTTCATCGAACCGCGCCACGAGAGACACGCTCGGCTTACGCTCCCGAGGAGAAAAAGCTCGTTTAAGCCTTGGATGCGAGACGCGTGGCTACACGGATGAGAGAGAGGGAGAGAGATACAGAGAGCGCGCAACAATGGCGGACGTGTGGTGGGTACGGTTTAGAGAGGGAGAGACACGTACGTACTTAGCGTTGGTTTGGTGGACGGTTTACGTTGGTTCCGCAGAGAAAGTGAACGGACAGGGCCATTACGTGGAGGCTCAATAGGAAAGAGGGATCGTCAGGTGGCGGAACGATCTGCCACGTGCATCGAAGCGATACTGGCTCGGATGATGCTGGGTTTGGGAACGGTTTTGGCGAGAGAGGAAGGCGAAGCGCGCAAGAGACCAAGACCGTGAAGCGATGTGAAGGGACGAGCTCTTTGGGCGTGTGTGTGTGTGGGTTGGGGAGAGCGCCAATGACTATGATCGGAACCCCGTTCCGCTCCGAGGTATTGAAGAACGGTCGTGCATTGCTTCCCCACGTAGGAGAAGGGCATAAGGAGGAAGAAACACTTGGCCTCGGACTCGTCTCACGTGGCAACTAAGAGAGCCTGCAAGCGCAACCTTTGTCCTTGGTCGGGCTTCATAGTCGCGTGGGCCCGTCAAAATCGTATCTCAGTTTTGCTAAAGATAAAAATATTGTGGATGGTCTATTGTTTATTTAATTTAAACTAAACCCGGTGAACTGATGAGTTGGGTGTACAGTTGAAATGGATTCATTTAATCCGTTTACGCCTTATTTATTATAATATAAATCTAGCGACTCATTGTCGATTCGGTACATATTTCTAAAGGAAAAACTCATATCAAATTGAGGTGAGAGTGCGGATTGAGTGAGGCGTTAAGAGATCTCCAACAATCTGAACAATATCGAATTAGCGTAGCGGAATAAAACAATCGTCCCTCTTGTGTAAATCTGATGACAAAAGATATAATAGTGCAATATACCTGTGAAAATGTACAAACATCAAGCCTCCACGAACACAAAGCAATTTTTACATCGAAAATCTCCTCATGTGAGGAGATAAAAAATAATGGGATCAGAGTCCTCCTAGAAACTTCACTATCAACGAATTGGGTAGACAATGTTCTTCTCTAGTGATACATAGCGATAGCAACATCAAGAATATCATTCTTGGCAATACACGTGAATTTGTAAGAGATTAAGGATAAATCTCACAAAAAACGTAGGTTGAGTTCTATCTATGAAAAATTTGATGAAAGAACATCTAGATAAAAATCAAATCGATCAAATTTGAGAACAACGTGTTACGAACAATCGGACCACGGATTGGCCTCTAATATCAACTTGATGAAAATCATACATCACCTTCTTTCCAAATTTTCTTCGCTCTTTCTCTCTTGCTATTATGTTTGAAAAAAGAATGTCTTTTGCGCCTACGACATAAATATAGTGAAAAGCCCTATTTCTCCATAAATATATAAATATATTATTATATGAGTTCAAGCGTACAGGCTTGCAGTTCATTGAGCTTCCTCTACATGGGAGTGAACCCAGCCAACATGAGAATGAGAGAGAACGAAGAAAGAGTCATATAAATATGTTGGGTATAAGTAAATTGCAAATTCATTTTGATCCATTTACAATTCATTCACGACCCTTTTAAACATTCATATCAACGGTCTGGATTCGAAACTTTTGTTGCTCGCTCTTGCTTACCCTTCCAGCTCCTTCGAATATATCGTGGCTTTAGCTTGAATCAAAGCTCAAAAGTAATGCCCGAAATTCCACTTCAAGTTCAATCAGAACTGTATTTTGCAGCCGAGGGATTTGACTACCGGAGGCCCAAATAATCAGCCCAGAGGCCTCACCGGTTTGGTTAGCCGATCACTTGAGAAAATTAGGAGCAAACTTTGTCACTAAGATTAAAAGCTTTCAGTACTTTAGATAATATCAACTTCGGTATCACGGAGAATGCCACGAGAGAAATTAAAAATCAAAAGGACATCATGCGAGATGCATTGAAACTGTTCTAACAATAAACTTGATTGTCCCTGGGACGAGGATGATGCACGATGAACATCCTAGAGATAGAAGAAAGTTGGGCTCATGCTCCAGAAAATAAGAACCCGTTCACGGTGAACCCTCCATCAACGCAAATGGTCTGCCTGGTTAGAGGCCGCCGGCATCCACAAGAAGGCCACTAACGACGACACCTCCTCCGGCTCGCTGGTGCGGCCGAGCGGTGTACTTGCGATCACCTCCTCGCGGAACTTCTCGTTGCTGAGTAACTGCCACGGCATATGAGTTGATGTCACGTCTACGTGTTGAACTGTTTTAGAGCACGAGAGAGAATCCAGATCCTTCGGGAGATAAACTTACAGGCTCGGTTAGTGGTGTCATTATGTACCAAGGTGCAATAGAGTTGCTCCTTATGTTCTCCTTAGCCCATTCGCATGCCAAATTCTTGGTCAACTGGTTCATTGCTCCTGCCAATCAATTTTGGGGGAAAAAAAAAGGAGTGGAATTTATTTAGCTACATGTTAGAAGTGCTTGGATATTTGCTTATGATAATATTAACTTACCTTTGGTGGTGGAGTAAATTGATCCGACGTTCACTGAAACGACGCCGCAGACAGATGATAAGAACACGATGCTTCCGGCTCCGAGGCCTTGAGAAAGGGATGCACAAGCTGACTTAGATGTTAAGCTGATTCAAAGTTAGTCGTCATGGAAAAATCTTCTGCTGTATATTCCAGAGTCGGCTTTACTCTGTTGGTCCCAACGTTGTTGATCTGCCCAAAAAACCACTCCCAAGAAAATGAAATCCAAGTACAAAATCTCTTGAAAGAAAAGCGCAAATTACGACCTCGTCATTAGATCCACAATATCAAAGATGGCCTAGACTTACGAGGATGTTGAGCTTCATGTCGAAGAGGGAGGACGCATCGAGCATCAGCGTCTCTCGCTCCGATCTTGAGGAAACATCACAAGCCGAACCAGCGACTCGGAAACCTTTGCTCTTCCTATCTTTCAAGCATTCATTGATATCGGCTGCATTTCTGAACAGGGAAACACGGTGGCCCCAAGCCACAATGGCATGCCTAATCATGGTATAACAATACGGCTATTGAGCCTTAATCCACACGATACATAGGAATGCGCTGAAGATCTGGTTGCTCTCGCAATTGACAGTTGAATCGATGACTAAAGCGTTGGAATGCACTGGATTTTCGCTTGGGAAATCACAATAGGAGAACATAAACTCTACGAGCTAATGATATGTCAAATGAGCTACTAACGTCTAAAGACTGCAGACCTTGAGAAAGGTTAAGTCTCACCTCATTTTTATCAGATAGAAGTTTAGGTGGCTATAATGTCATTACCGAGGTTATTACCTATAAAATCAAACATTATCGAATTCAAAAGCGCGCTATCACTTCGGAGGTTTAGAAAAATTTCTTGAAGGTTTGAAGCCTAGTCCGTTAAGCCTGGCTAAAAATGATTTTTACGAGCCCAAATAGGTTTGAGTCGAGTTACTAAACCTATTTGTTGTAATATATAGAGAGAGAATAGATAACATAGAACGAAAAAAAAAAGAGAAGGAAAATCATAAAATAAATAATTTATTATAAACACTCCAATAAAGTAATTGTTAACTTGAATCTAAGGAACAAGGTCTCGTTCGGATTCGAAAAATCTTGGACGTAAAATAAACAGAGGGTATTTTCCATCATCAGAAAAGAAAAAAAGATATGATTGACAATTGAGGACGCGGAGCACACTCTAATAAGATCATAATTGAAGTTAGGTACATAATGCAAATTATTAATACAACCATACCATCCTCTGCCATCATCCCCGTGTCATTCCAAGATGAGCCTACTAAACATCGTGTGGACGGTTGAGATTTGGTTTTCTCCCACTTAGTATGCTCTCCATTTCTTGCATATTTTGGTTTGTCTTGGCTAAACAACCTACCATAGAGCACCTTCCACCCGCACGCCCCTCGAAAACTGATCGGCCAAAACCTAACTCTTCAAATGTTTTTTTGAGAGAAAATGCGGACTATCACTAGTTAGACATTATGCGATTAATTAATGTGATTGTCATTGTTGTAATTCGAAAAGGTGGTCGAAAAGCATGCCGGAAGTCTTTTCATGGTCAAAAATAGCATCAAACGCTTTCGACTTTTGCCTCCACGGCGTTGATCTCTAAGGGAGCTTGTGCAGTACATGCTACATAACTCTATCTCGATCAAAAGTTATGTCTAATAAAAAAACGAGGAGCGCAAGCCCGAATAAGACTCAAGTCTCAACCTAAACTGTCAGTTGGTCAACTCCCAAAATCACGGACATAAAAAAAGAATGAAGTGTTTGGTGAATGAGATAGAGAGACCCGATTCCTTTGGTTCCACCGGTGACGAGAGCGATCATTCCTTGAAGTGACCACCGGCTTTCGTTGTTGCCGTTGCGGCTGCTACATCTGCTCACCATCCCATTCCCCTTTTGAGCCGTTCTCTCTCTCTATCTAATTTCTGATTTTTCCTTTTTTTAACTTTTTTCTTTCTCAGGGTCCAATGAATTCTCTCTAGCTTCCCACCACCGCTTTGTGATCCACGGCGATTTCAGCGAGAGGCCTCGTATTAGGATCCGGGTGTATGAAGTGGTGCTGCCATCTGCAGTGTGTGATTGACAGAAGACGAAAGCTTAAAAGTTACCACCGTGACAGGCGATGGCCAAGAAGCAACTTCTTTAACTTCTGTTGAACCGCGCAACAAGGAACAACACCTGGGTTACGCAAGAGGGGACAGCTCGTTTACACGAGTCGGGGTTGTGTCTGAATGGGGGACGCATGTTTTCTACATGGAGAAGAGAGAGAGAACGCAGCCCGAGAGCAACAATGGCGGACGTGTGGTGGTGTACGTGTTAGGGAGGAAGAAACATTGAAGAATCTGCAGAGACTTGAAAAGAGGGTCATCGCGTGGAGTGTTCAAGGTTTTTCTTCCTTGGACACTCTCTAAAGGATTTCTTGCTGTATCCGACGTGTCTGGAACATCCACATGCTTTACACACTCTCTTACATGTGTTCAACATGTGTCAAACATTCAAAATGTGGTCAAAGCTCTGAACACATTATCAATATACGAGTTCAGCATTCCGACGTGCTAATTCGATACAGACGGAATTAATTTCAAACTTTTTCAATAAATTAAGGATCAAAATATAAATTTATCAAAAATATATACTTAAGTCATTTACCTAATCACCTCAAAATTAATATACATATATACAACTAAAAAAAAATCCAATCATGAATTTCTAACAGAAAAAGAAGAAAAAACCCACTACTGATATTTTTACATATACATTATAAATTGTCGTGTATATATAAATATATATATTTAATATATAACTTGTCGAAATTTTTTATTTTTTGTAACAAATGACGTGTCGACATGTTATATAGTGTTGTGTCATGTTGCGTGTTGGTGTTAATGGTACTTAGGCTGTGCATATCTAGACAAATCTCATATGGATGGAATCCAGCTTAGCTTGACTAGTTTGGTTAACTAATTGCTTAGGAAGTACCAACATTCTTCGGGGGCCTCCGTATCATGTCCGATACTTTTCGACATGCGATTAACATGTGGTTAGCGCTCCAAACACGCCAATGACACACGAGTTCAATATTTTGACATGTTATTTTGACACGCATGAGATCAAGTTTAAGCATTTTCATTAAATTAGGGGTTAAAATGTAAATTTATCTAATATATATATATACTTAAGTTATATATTCAATTTTGATAAAAAAAAAGTCATATATCCAATTACCCAAAAAAAAATTTTGGTAAAGACCAATTACCCAAAATTAATATATCCAATCGGCCAAAAAAAAGTTTAATCGTGAATCCCTTATAGAAGAGCCATGGATAGTTTTGTATGTACATGATAATTTGATCGTGTGTATTATATATATAATATACGTATCTCAATGTGTCGGAATTCATTTTTTTTAGAAATGACTTGTCAACATATCACGTCGTGTCGTGCGTCATGTCTCGGTATTGGTGCTACTTAGCTAATCGCTTAAGAAGAATAAGAGCAATTAGTCCTTAGTCCATACTCTGCACACAATCTCTCTCTTATCTCTTGCCTGCTCTTTAATTTTGAGGAACCCCCGATCGTTAATGTACAAGTGCAAAACAAGCCCGAAGACATCACCACTCGTAGTGCTTACTCAAACACGAGGCAAATGAACTCAAGGGCCACACCATTGAGAGTGAGACATCGTATTGTTTCCATCTAAAACTTGCCTGGACAAAAAGAAGAAGGGCTAGCTAAGAGAGCATGGCTTTTTCGTTCAACAGTAACTCCAGCAAATTTCCTTTGCAAGCTAGAAGTGAACTTTTGATTGACAGATTATGGGACGTAAATAATATTGACTGAGATCTTACATAATGCCATGTCAGAAATTGAAAATGGAAAGATGTCACGCGAGATATGTATGAGCCCTATCTAGATACACATGGCCTAAGTAGAATTGACATCGACATGCAACAAAATATGTCGACATGTCATTTTTCAAAAAAATAAGGAATTTTGACCCATTATATACTTATTATATATGCATGACAATTATCATGTTTATAAAAAAAATGTCAACAATAAATTTTTTCTTCTTCTTTTTCTTCAGTTAGGAATTCAGCTAGTTGCCTATATTCTTCAGAATGTGCTATTTTAAAAATTATTCGAGATGCCTTTGTAATAATAAAAAAAATCAAGTACAATGGCCTATATAAGCTTCAAGGTGAGATAGTGGTGAATTTCGTTGCAGAGACGTTAGATGCATCTATTCAAAAGTCTGATTGTGATATATGTGTTTGGGGATACGTTAGCGAGGAAAGCCTAAAGATTCTAAGTGAAATGAATTGATCGTGTGGTTATGTGACTAATGAACTGAATGTATGCAAATGTAGTGATTTAGATCAACAATGAAAAGTACAGTTCACTACGATGATCAAAGAAACCATGAGATTGCATAATGAATTCATTTAAATGTTTGCAGGTTGTTGTGATTTCCTTTGAGGAAAAATGTCAGATTTATGCTAATAATTATTGATGATTACTCGATGAAGAATTGGGTGTTTGTACTGAGGTAAAAGTTTGATGCTATTGTCTGGATTAGGCAGTTAAGAATTTTGATCGAAAATAAGACTGGTAAAACGATCAAGCAAGTGTACATGGTGGCCCCAAGCCTCGCTAGCTCCTCGACAATGGCATGCCTAGTCATGGTACAACAATGTGATCATTCACCAACTCGTAAATGCAAACAGGAACAGATTAAAGCCATTTTTTTAGTACGCGTGATGCCCAGGGAAGTGCAGCCGATTTGGCGGCATTAGATATTGAAATCAAACCAATAAGTAAAGCCTTTCAATGCATTGGATTTTATTTGGGAAATCACATTAGGTGAAGTAAATTCTTATTAGCTAATGATATGTCAAATGAGCTATCAACGTCTAAAAAGTATAGAACTTAAGAAAGGTAACGTATGAATCAATCAACCAGTGAAAATATCCTCAAAGTAATTGAGCTTTGTAATCAAATCACTCACGTAGAATTTTTAAGAGACAATAACATCAATTATCTAGTTTTTTAGGCATGGAATAAAAAATTATTGGATTCAGAAGCATTCACTTAAAGTGCTTGGTATGATAAAGCAAAAACGCACTTAAAGTGCTTAAACTTATCCATCTTGGCTAGATTTGCTCTGGCTAGGACTACGCCCGACCGAGACATTCATTCTAGGCTCCATTGGTTTTGACTATGACGAGAAGTATCTCGACCCTGGATTGCTCTAGTCAATGCATAAATTTTATAGAGGAATGGGATTTCAAGATTGTGACGATGTCTTATCCCTCAACTTAAACCATAATGGATTATCGATCACTGAAATAAATGAATGAAGTGTTCAAGGAGAGAAAAAGAGAGGGAGAGACCTTATTCCTTTGGTTCCGCCGATGACGAAAGCGGTCATTCCTTGAAGGGACCATCGATTTTCACTGTCGCCGTTGAGACCGCTACATCTACTCGCAGTCTCATTTCCATCCCCCACTTGAGCCATTCTCTCTCTCTCTCTCTAAATTGTGAATTTACCCCTCAACTCTTCTTTTTTTCTTTCTGAGTCTAATGCGTCTCGCTGGCTCTTCACCTGTGCTATAAGTAAGTCCTTAACTGGCCCGCCCCACGCAATTATGGTGGAGAGACTTCCTAGTTACGCCCTAATCAGCACTGACATGACCGGTCGTCACCTGAAAAATTTTACTAATCTAGTATCAAGTGGATCCAAATTGATCACCTTGTGAATCCTATATGGGCTCCCCGCACAAGATTTCCACAGGATCAATAATCGTCGTTCAATGTCACGAGTACCGGATATTTCGTCTGCGAGCCTGTAATTTAATTGGTTTCGATCCCTGTGTTCGAATTGACTCTCAAGTTACTTCTAGTCCGAACACTATTTTCTTTTCTTTTTTTGTTTCACGTTTTGCCTTTTTCATTTAAGATTTAAAACTGATATATTTACTGGCGAATAATCCGACTATAAAAGTATATAGATAATTACTACCATTTAAGAATTAAGATCATATTAAACGTTTTGATTATATTTCCGAGTAGAAATATGCGGTTAGTAATTTGAGAAAGCCAAGAAAAGAAATGGGTTGTTCTAAATAGGCTCTAAATATCCTCAATATGTTGCCAAAATCCGGCAACCCATTCCACACGCTGAATGGAAAGGCTTATGGCAGAGAGTAATTAGACAGCTCCAAACGTTTGAAATCTCGCTTGGGATCTCATCAGATTGCTTAAAAACTCAATCAATTGATATACAGTCACTATCAGCAATGCACAAGATAAGAGTAGGGGGTTCGAGTCGCGCAAATAAGAGCCCGGCGGGAAAAAAATGTCCAAAAAATTATAAATTATTACACTTTGCCAACGCCTCTTCACGTGTTGTCAATTAGTCCATCTCTCCATCAAAAAAAAAAAAATAAATTCACCTCGCTAATTTTGACGGAAAATCGCCGACGTCGATGTCAACCTTTTTACGTGACACGACCAACGTTGACGTGAATAACTTTTAATATGTGTTATATTTTTATTTGTTAAATTTTCATTTTTACTTCATTACTTTTTTTTCTTTCCCTTCACTAGGCCTCATTGATGGTCAGTGGAGGTTGCCAAGTCTCAAGCAAGGGTTGTCCTCCACAGATCGAGCGAGAGAAGTCGTTTGCCAAATAGGTGAGGGCGGTTATCGACGAGGTCCTACGGTGGCCGGCGAGAGGAAAAAGGGTTATTAGAAAGAAATAATAAATTAAGTAATTAAAAAATACTATTAAATATTATCCATATTATTAATTTTCTATCAAAATTAGTCCGATATATTTAATTGATAACACGTAAAAAGATAAAGGAATCAATTAATAAAATTTAAAAATTTAAATTGAATTAATAAACATATAATAAATTTGAGATTTTTTTGGGTAATTTTTTCAAACTCGACGGGGCTACGTCGTGTGTTGAGAAATCTGCGCTGCCCACTTTGTGCTTGAACCGCATATTTTGAGGATCCTCCACAAGATCACTCTTGGCTGGGATGAGGTTTCTGGAAGTGTTTTGAGATAAAGTGTGCAGAGCCGACATTACGGTGGAGCTGGGTCCCACGGCCGTTCAGCGATGCATAACGTTGGGGTCCACCCGTATGGTAGTCGTGGTCCGACTGCCATCTGCAGCAGTGCAGCTTGAGGTCGACAGAAGACCAAGCTTGACGTCGCCACGTCGCCGAGGATGGCCGAGAAAAAGCTTAACTTAACTCGACCATGGTTTCGCTGATCACATCATTTCGTTCTCTCCCTCTTTTGGTTCCTGCAGTCTATATTATTAGATTTTTTTTTTTGTTGCTCGATTACAATGAACAAAAAATAATATATATAGGTTCAAAACGGGCCCCACAACTAATAGACCAAATTAAATAAAAGCCTAAACAGAAATTTTCTCGGGGGCGCTGCCCCCACACCCCCGCCCTCTCACCGGGGAGCGGAATCCCCGCTCGCTGACTGGCTAGCGGGACTTCAGTGTCGGGAGCGCTACTCCTGAACCCCCGTATTCCGTGCGTAGGGATCACATAGTACTTCTGTTTCTCTAAGCTCACGTGGACATGCCTGATGTGAGAAACAAGAGTCCTCGAAGTATTCGCCAACTCCAACAGAGCCATTACGTGGAGGCTTTGGAGGAAAGAGAGGTCCTCAGGTGGCGGAATGCTCTGCCACCAGTCAAATACTCAGCCTTTTAAATCTTCATGTAAGTGGTGACGTATGAAGATAAGAGCTTTAGCCTTTTAGACCGAAGTATAATTAGATTCTGAGAGAATAGATCGGCTTAGGTCTAATAATGTTAAGTGCATCTTGACATAAAAAATTCATGTTAGATAATTACTTATGGTAATATCTAACATTACAAATTCTTTCTTGGTAATGTTTGAAATACTTGAAAAAAAATTATAAAAATATTAGATAATGGAGAGATAAAGGCATGTTACCTTAAGTGATATCCAAAATTCTAATCGGCCCGTGCTAATAACATGTTGTAAAGTAAATGGTGATCCTTCGAATCAACTCAGAAATATAAAATCAACTCGAAATATAATGAGAGAAAGTAAGAGGCAAGAGAAAAGTGAAGAGCAAGCGTTCACTCTTATTTCATTATTCAATAAATTTACAAAGCCTCTATTTATAGATTACATGAATGATTTATGAATATTATTAATGGAATAAATGAAAAGATGAAGTTGTTACGTTAATAATGAGGAAATGAAAAAACAGAAAAGGTTACATTAATAATGGAAGAAATGAAAAAGTAAA